>OX101739.1:19337562-19425562 GCA_944452665.1 Stenoptilia bipunctidactyla | reverse complement strand
ACTGAAAGAGAATGAGGCATTGAGTCAAAGCCTTGTAACATAGGTAGATTATTATTATGTATTCTGATACTTATTTCCACGAAATTTAATTTTACGTGCGATACATACTTACATATTTTGGCAGCCCGGTAAAAAGGCGTGAGCAATATCTATAGTAATTACTTTGGCATAAGAAACTTTGCAAACCCCAGCGGAAGATATTTATAAATTTAGAGAAAGGAACCTAATACAAAAGTTTAAGTATTTAAAAAAGCTTCAATAGCTTTTATTGATAAGTAGGTATCATATTTCTTTTGAGACTTACTTATCTTAAACTTAGCTTTTACAGCGAAAGTGATATGAACGAGAAATGGCGATGTTTACTTTGGATAAAAGTTTTTATCCTCTAGTGGATAACCTATTTGTTTTCGTTATGGTCTGATGTAGTTCGTTCTGAAAGACTTTATGCTATGTAAAGAACTACATGGAACTAGGAGAGCTCGTGACGTTGCTCGCTTATTTGAAATTGCTGTTATAAAAATATTTAGAAAAAAAACACTATACATGCTGACCCCCTGTCACTGCAATAGTCTCTCTCCTATTTTCCATCATTATAATACCTCCAAATTTTGTCAAACGTGAAATCAGATAGCTTTGTAGCCTCTGGTGTTTTGCCAACCCCATAAAGGATACAGGCGTGAAGTTATGCATGTTTGTATGTATGTATGTCAACAACGGCTAAGAATTGCTTATAAATAAATAACTGTTCATTTGAAATTTTTTAAACTAGCTTTTTTTGAACACATCTCGCGTGATTTTTCCGACTTTCCGAAAAAGTCGAAATGCTGCGTCATCTACACCAAGCAATGAAGGCAACTGCAGTTTTTGCTGTTGCTAAAAAGCCCTGAAGCTAAAAACCCTCTGCAAAAGGCCTAAAAGTTATCTTAACAAAGTAACCAAGATAACCTCCTTTTTTTGAAGTAGGTTAAGAAGAGATCTAAACTTTAGAGCTTAATTAAAGCAATAAAGTTTTCAGTATTTTTTATGCGCGTTACAACTTAAGGACTTTTTTCGGCCCGTTTAATGAGAAATTTATTAGGTACTTAAGAGAATCTTCTAGCGATAATTTTTGGTTTAATTTTACAACAGAGATGCCCTGTTATATCTTATACGAGCGTTTGCCCGCGACTTCGTACACGCATAAACTCAAAAGCCCTATTTTCCGTTCCCGTGGGAATTCCTTCCATTATACAAACAGACACTTATTGAGGAACCTTTATACCAAGTATCACATCCATGCACTCAAAGAATAAGATTTTATCATACAAACTAAAACATCATATATTTCCCGTTCCCGTGGGAATTTCGGGAATTCCTTTCAAAACACAACCAGTCTCTTTTTGAAGAACTTTTGCGCCAAGTATCATATCCGTGCACTCAAGGAATAAGATTTTTCATACAAACTGAAAAGTCCAATAATTCCCGTTCCCGTGGAAATTTCGGGAATTCCTTCCTTAGTGCACCCCTACATCCCCTAAAGAATGTATGTTCCAAATTTAAGCTTTCTACGCCCAGTAGTTACGGCTGTACGTTGTCAGTCAGTCACTCAGTACCTCAGTCACTCAGTCAGTAACGGAACAGTTTTATATATATTGATTAACCCTGAAAGCAATATGAAACTTTATGTACCTAGTAGACGAGATCCAGCATTACATTTCCGCATTTAGGGAATTTTTATGGTTTCTTTAATAAATTTTCTCTGCCAAGCAAGTTTTTCTTTGAGAGGGGTCTCTCTCTTGGTTTGGAATTGAAAGGAAGCCAAGTGGCCTAAACTTAGCAGTCAACATCAAAACTCCGTGTAATGAGTCCGTATATCGGGTGACGAGGTGGTTTAGGCCGTAGTCCACCAAACTGGCCCAGTGTTGGTCAAGAAAATTTTTTTCCCATTCTAAGGTTTATTAAGTTATGGATAATCGTGTCGTAAAAGACGACAAATCCTAGTGTTTGATAGTTAATTTTACAGCCCACAAGGCTAACGATCACTCTTCAAAATGGATATCTGAAATGGAGATCGAGTTTTGTAAATCGATTTTAATTTCACAGAAAACTATTCCAGGACTTTTTGTATTATTTTGTTAGTTCATCGAATGACTAATAATAACTGTTTCATATTATTAAATAAAGGTTTACAGAAAAAACTTTCAAAATGATTTCCTTTACCACAAAAACGATATATCAATTATTTCATATGAACTTTTAGTCATCGATAAAACAACATAAAATTATGATTCAATGTAAAAACTTTTTTACGCTAGGTACCGCAACATACTGCTTGAGCGCGCCTTATATTGATAAATAAAGTCGGCTATGGTGCAAACAAACAGTATGCCATTGTTTTATATTTGAAATTTGAATATAATCTTTCTGACAGAGACGCTTTAATTTTGTTAGAATATTCTTGTCCCTTCCTTGAGAAGAGGAAGTACATTGTTTTTGTTCGGAGAATTTTGTCTTTGAAATAGTTACGCGAAACGCACCGGCCTCTCACCAATATTTAGTACATAACGATAACGACGTAAATATATCTAATTATAACCGCAGTAAAATATTTAAATACGTAATCCCGGTCTTTTCATGGTAGAGGCTCCGCGCGAGTGATTTTAGGTAGGGCTCATACTTTTTCTTTATTTTCGAAGATTCGAGAAGGTCTACCAATTGAAGGAAGAAGTCGCCCAAGGAAAGGGTGACAAAAAGAAAAATAAATTTACAAGAAACCTCTCGCAGCCAAGCAGAAACGCCAAATATATTTTCTTAAAAAGAGAGTAATAGTAAAAAGGAACACCAGTAGGTGATGGATAAGTATTCAGGGCATACGGCTGTACGCATTTTCGAGTTCTTCGAACAGTATGACCTCATCGACGCCGTGAATCGACACGACGATGCAGAAAAAAAATCGTCATGGCAGCGTATTTAGGGGGTCCAGCCCTACATTTCTACAGGTCCGTCGTCGATTCGCGTCAGAGCTTCGAGGAATTGAAATCAAAATTTATTGCAGAATTTACGCGAGACTTCTACTACGTGGCAGCTTTTTACTCACGGAAACAGCACGCAGATGAAAACCTTCCCACTTTTTATTATGCTTTAGATGCGTGCGCAGTCAAAGTCCGATCATCGCAGAAGAAATTTTCGTAAAACATTTCCTCAAAAATGTATCGTACACGAATAAATGTAGACTCGCGGAGCCTATATGTGTGCATACTGCACCGCCACAAGAAAATGATGGTCAATTTTATAAATACGCAAATAATAATCAGCCTAATTTTTTCTTTAGAAACCGAAAAAGATGTTTGCAGCCTTGCCCACAGCAGGATGACAACACGTATCGATGTCCAAATATGGACAAACGAAGTGCTATGGGCGTTATTAACTCAATCGAGGATAATATAAAAGAGCGTGAGGAAAAGGTCGGTGCTAGTGTTTTATTTTTACGTAAAAACGTCAGTGCGGCGGCGGATATTTGTGTGATGAACAGAGATATTAGTCGTCAAGTCATGGATGTTTATATGTATATTTAAGTTTATTCTAATAAAAAATATGTATTTGTTCAATATGTATGTATATATATTTCTTAAGTACAGTGTATATCAGTTATCTAGTAGGTATCCATAACACAAGTTCTTTAAGATACTTAATTTGGGCTAGATAATGTTGTGTGAGTGTCAGAAATATTTATTATTATTATTTTTTATGGGGACATTTTGTCTTCTCAGCTCTAGGCTGGTTATGACTACATTTACGGGTTACACCAAGTAAATGTAGCGGATGAAAGAGTTCAGATTTGTGATGTGGTTTCTAATTGCATGAACTTTCTCATAGTGCGACATGTATTTAAAATTGCGGCTTTTTGTAATTGAGTATAGATAAATGGTTTAAGGTCTAGTAATTTTAAGCTATGGTGCAAGTGTTTAGGGATCACTCCTGTAGTAGACAAAACTATGGGGACAACATAAACTCTGGTTTGTCTCCAGATCCTGCTCACTTCGTCCTTTAACTCTGCGTACTTACTTATTTTTTCTGTGATAGTTTTCTGAATATTATGAGTATTAGGAACAGCGATATCTATTAAATATGTGTTTTTATTCGTATTGTCTACTAGTGTTATATCTGGTCTATTATAATGTATAGTTCGGTCTGTAAGAATGGCGCGGTCAAACAGTAGTTTGTGTGTGGTATTCTCTAATATAGTTTCTGGTTTGTATTTATAGTATGGAGTGTTGGCATTTGGGATGAGGTTGTACTTAAGAGCTAGGTGTTGGTGGATGATATTTGCAATTTGATTGTGTCTGTGTGTGTAGTCTGTTTGTGTCAATGTGGTGCAAGCTCCGGTTATGTGTTGAATTGTTTCCGGTTGAGAATGGCATTTTCGGCATTTATCATCTGTTACTGAAGTGTCTTTTATAATATATTTGCGATAGTTTTTCGTATCTATTATTTGATCTTGAATTGCAATAATAAAACCTTCAGTTTCTGGGAACAAGCTGCTTATTTTTAACCATTTATTGGATGCAATACTATCTATTGTTCTAAATCATGGGGATGACGACCATGAAGAGCCTTTTTCTTCCAGTTCTCTATATGTTCTATTTGTGGGTCAATGCTGTTTGGGTTCCGTATATTTGAAAATTCTACAAGATTAAGAGGTGTATAGTGAAGATCGTTTTGTAATATTACTTTATGTATATTGGTTAGTTGTGATTTTGTGTGAAAGAATGTTTGTAAGGTGTGTATTTGTTTGTGCCAAAGGTGCATTATATCTATCATGCTCCTTCCTCCATTGTGTCTTTTGATTATAAGTCTTTCTATTGCGGATTTAGGGTGTAGATTATTATGTTTCGTTAGTGTGGTGCGGGTCGTTCGTTGTATATTTTCAATATCGGTTTTACTCCATTTAATTATACCAAATGAATAGGTTAGAATAGGTATTGCATAAGTATTTATTGCTTTTATTAGATTTTTACTGGTGAGTTGAGTACTACATATTCTATTTAATCTATTTTTATATTCGTGAGTTAACGTCTGTTTGATTGTGGAGTGGTCTAGTCCTTTCAATTGGTGATATCCTAGGTATTTGTACAGGTCATTTGCTTCCATTGCTGTTATAGTGGTAGTGTTATCTATGGTGTAATTTCCTGGCTGGCTTTTGCCTCTTATTATATGTAGAGTTTTGCACTTATCGATGCCAAATTTCATATTAATGTCTTTACGGCAAAGTTTATGCCGTCGTGTCTATTAATATTTTCATATCTCTGTCTGTTTTTGAGTAGAGTTTTATATCATCCATATAGATGAGGTGTGATAAAGGTGGATCTGATGGATTGTTTTTGAACATATAACCGACCTGACAATTATTCAGTAATGATGATAAGGGGTTTAAGGCCAGGCAAAACCACAGGGGACTTAAGGAATCACCTTGATAAATGCCTTTTTTGATGGCAATAGTACGTGTTGTGATTGAATTATTTTGGTAATTAAGATGTAGGTTAGTTTTCCAATAAGGCATAATGTTGCGCATGAAATCAATTATTTTGGGATTTATTTTATTTGCCGGACGAGTGCTCTTCCAACTGAGCTATCGGGGCCTGGCGCTACGCCTCGAAATTACGTACCACATTTTTGTTTTTTTTTACGTTATATTGCTAACGTAGCTCCATCTAATGGTATAAGCTTTGCAGCTAAGACCACCCGAGATCAGTTTCTTTACAGAAATTGTGAATCCCAGTTAAAGTGAAGAATTGCAATGTTTTAATAATGTTTTTAAGTTTTTTTTTGCATTTAAAATGCTCAATTATTCTTAAATAAATGAAAAATGTGATAAATAAAAATTACCCGACCAGGATACGAACCTGGGACCTCTCGTTTGCCGGACGAGTGCTCTTCCAACTGAGCTATCGGGGCCTGGCGCTACGCCTCGAAATTACGTACCACATTTTTGTTTTTTTTACGTTATATTTCTAACGTAGCTCCATCTAATGGTATAAGCTTTGCAGCTAAGACTACCCGAGATCAATTTCTTTACAGAAATTGTGAATCCCAGTTAAAGTGAAGCATTGCAATGTTTAAATAATGTTTTTAAGTTTTTTTTTGCATTTAAAATGTTCAATTATTCTTAAATAAATGAAAAAAATTTTTTTTTTTTTATTTATCACATTTTTCATTTATTTATGTCACTCGAGATGGCTCACTACAGCAAACAGTATTCTTCGGCTCTACGTTGCGACCGACAACCCATCCGTTAATCTCAAAATACTAACAGAGTTCGTGCTGAAAGTTTTGAGAAGCCAAGAATGCGGAATGCTATCAAAGGCCTTTTTATAATCAATATATGTGCAGTGTAAATTTCTGTTCTTAGATGTTGCGTGCTTATGAATAGTAGAATCAATGATCAGTTGCTCTTTGCATCCCATGTGGCCCCGTCTACATCCTTTCTGTTCTTCGGCTATGATTTGATTGTGTTCTACGTGTGTATAAAATTTTGTGTTATTGCTAATGTCAGTGTTTTATATATAGTAGGAAGGCAAGTAATAGGTCTCAGTTGTGATGGGTGTGTAAGATGTACAGTTTTAGGAAGCATGTATGTAATCCCAGTAGCTATAAATTCAGGTATGCGTTGTGTGCCTAATATAATATTTGTAAAATTTTTTGCTAATTGTTTGTGTAGTGATGTTAGTTTCTTAAACCAGTAGTTATGAACTTTGTCAATGCCCGGAGAGTTCCAGTTGTGTAATTTACCTGTCACTTTTATTAAATCTGTTTCAGTACCATTTTCAAATTTCATTTCCTCTATACCTTTACATTTATTTATTTCTATTTCAAGCCAATCGGCCTTGTCATTGTGCTGTGCCTGTTCTTCCCATATGTTAGCCCAGAATGTTTCTATTTGTGATTGTGTTGGTATGGTTGTGTCTGTGTCTGCAAGAGTTTGAGTGTTTATATAGAGGTTTCTGTAAAATGCTTTCTCATTTGAATGAAACAGAGTGTTATCCTTTTTTCGCTTTTCAGCTTTCATGTATCTGCGTTATCTATGTACTTTCAGTTTTAACTTCTGTTTCAGTGTATCTAAAAACTCTTTGGGTGTCCTATTGTTTGCTTCGTGTCTTGTGTGTATAGCTCTATGTTTAAAGATTTCCTCAACTCTTTTAACTACTTTGCGAGACCTATTGTTATTTATAAATTGAGTAAGTCTACCACAGTCTGCCCTAAGCTTTTCGATGTCCCTCTCAAGCCTTATTTGCCATGGAGGTTTGTTGACGTCCTTATTCCTGCCACTTCTAAACTGTTCTTCTATTTTATAATTAAGTTCTTCTGAGATAACTAACTACAGCTGTGCAATAAATAAACGTATGAATGTCTCCTAATTGTGTATCATCAGATATGAATCGAATAAGTATTTTTTCATTAAATAAATTCACAAATTGAGTAAGTTTTTGACTATATTTTAATTTTGGTAGCCTTGGTCTAGTAGCTGGATTCATTCCCGAGTAATTTGTAATAGCTGTTTGAAATTTATCAAGTATCTGCTCCGTTAGAGTATCTGATATTGGGTCAGGATTTATAAGTGTTTCTATGTCATTCTCTAGTGTAAATGTGATATTCTCTGTTTGTGTGAATGCATGTGAGCTTTGTGAAGATAGTAGCGGTTCTGAGGCAGTAGCTAGTATTGATTGAGAATATGGTTGTATGTGATAATCTTCAAGATTTTCATCTGGAGAGATATAATTTAAGTGTGTGTTGATTTCATTTTCTGTATTTAATTATAAACGTACATCTTGTTTTAATTGACCTAGTTCGTGTTCGGTTAGAAGTTTATTACGAATGATTGCTCTCCTTTGATCAGAAATGCGTTGCTCAGTAACTTTGACATTAGGGTATTGTTGTGAGAATAGTTCATGCAGTAATCTTCGATAAGTGGTCATGTCAGTTTCTAGTTTTGTAATGTAGTAATAAGTGCGCATGATGAATATATTAACATCTTTACTCCAGCTCATGCGCACTCGCGGTTTCCCAGCCTTAGTGGACGCAGGCAAAAAGGCATTCGCCCCCTGCGCAACATCTAAGTTGGGTGTAGGTGCACTACGAGTACTGCGACCTACGGAAGATGATGGTGATGGTATATATGATATTGTAGAAGGACTATATGGCTCTATTGCTGTATTTGATGAGTTTAAACTAATATTTTCAGTATCTATTGCTAAGTTGGCTGTAGTATTTTCGGATGATCCGGAGGGAGCCCGCCTCTTCATCCGACTCCTCTTTCATTCAACTCCTCTCCGCTGACGGTTCGCAAGCTGAAACACCCAGCGTCAGCTCCAGGTGTGCCCCGGCGATCGCCCCCGGGAAGCATCTCATTACGTTTCTTTTTAGATCGTGTCTCCATGTTATATGGGTTACCAGTGCCATGTTGGGCACGTCAGTAATATTCGGTCGTGTGTCCGCCCCCCACGTGATCTGCTGTTCGATCCGGACGTATGGTTGGATTTTAGGGGGCTTATTATTATTATTATTTTGTATACTTATAACTACTCGCCTTTCGGCGGAAAAGACCCGACAATTATTATTATTATATTTATTATTATTATTACGTATTCTTACAGCTACACGCCACGTGCAGTGATATCTGCGTGAAGACGGTGAACGGAACATTGGTGCCAGTAGCTGGACACTTAACTTTGAACGTAGTTATTAACAATATTTTTTTTAATAATAAGTTTTATATTTTAGACTCAATGTCTCAAGACATGATCTTAGGACAAGATTTCCTTGCGAAAAACAAAATGATAATAAATTTCGGAAGTATATCAATGATTTTTAAAAGTTTTTTAATTAATTTCGTATCAAAGGTGAAAGATACACCATCTAATCATTTAAATGTAGTGAGAACTGAATTTATATTGTATTTTTTTTTTTTGTATGTTGAAATGCGGACACAAAATATGTGGCTAATTCACGTGTCCTAAATGAATGTGTATCTAAATCGCTCAGCATTACAATGGAATCGAATCATAAAACTAATGTTATTCCTAATGTTTGAAATAGTAATTTTCAGAGCGGAAATAAATCTACTGATAAAGTAAGGTCGGGTCAAACCCAAACATCGAGTAATATCGTATTGAGTAAACAAACCTTAAGTTTAGTAGAAAAGCGGTATCAAACTAGTTCACATTCATTATATCAATATGTTAAAATAAACCAAAGGGCTTGGCGTAGAGTAATTTTTGGGTATAAATCTATGAAAGTTTCAAACGTAAAATTACGTGTGAGGCAATTTGTTCCGTTACATAATCCTAAAGGGATATCTAGCCAAAATAACAAACTTTGCCGACCAAAGGTCTATTTCGTGTATGTAGATATATAGGACGTGACAATTATCTTGTAAAAAGAATACAAAATAATCAAGAAATGATTGTAGGTTGAAACCATTTCAATTTAGGTAATTTTGCTAATATAAATCGTTTAAAACTTTTCATTTTAAAGTTTATATGATTCTAATTAATTTTATCAATAATGTAAAGCTAATGATGATTTATAAATGAACATAATTTTTAAAATAAATTTCTATTTAATATTTGAATGATAAAGGGTATAAGTGAATTAAATGTTTTATTTTAGAGTTTAAAGTAGTTAATATGTTATATGAGTATTATAGTAAGTAGAATATTAATTCATTCTATTTATTTAGATTGTAATCAACAACGGTTAGAATTTCGTTGGACTATTAATGAAATATTTCAATAATAATGCTAATGTATTTTTTTTTCATGTAATGATTGGGAGCGTCTCATCATGCAAGTCCGCTGATATCATTACAAAGATGTCTGAGACGGGATGATGATGATACGACTCCATTTGCGATTGGAGCGATTCGTCGTGTAAGACCGTCTGCATCGCAAAAAGATATCATAGACTGCGCTTACAAAGATGATGAAGATCCATACCTATAATTATCTTTGTACATCTTTGTACAATATTATTAATTTTAATTGAGCTTTATTTAACCTTAAGAGTTTAACTTCGTAAGAAAATTTTCATTTGAAGGGGCGGCAGGTATACGTAGCACGTATTTTAATCTTATACCTTAGTCGTATACGTGTAGTACCGAAACCCTACGAAAATTTTCTTAAGATGGCTATTTCTCGTTTGAGTATATGCATGAGGAGTCAAGGCCACATCCATTGAATCTCCATCAGAGAGAGGGTGATAGCTGATTTGGCTATTCGGCTAAGATTTGCCTATATTTACAAGAATGTGGTATTGTTATCTATCAGAACAATAATAGGTTTCTGTTCTGTAAATAAATTCGAGAATCTTTAATGGAAGGTGATTGATTGAACAAGTGATATCGTAAATATGGAATTTCGTTTAGTTAGATTCTAGACTTAATTTCACGAACCTCTTATAGGTAAGTTCACCTCGAACCTAGTATAAGTAGGTAAAAGCTTCTTTGGATAGGTAGGTGTTTTTACCATATTTTAATTTCATAAATCCTATTATTATTGTAATGTCATATGTTTTCCCTTTCTTCTTCTTCTTTAAGTTTAATGGCAACCAGCCGCCGATACTAGGCGACGTGCTATTACTGCCAGTGTCACGTGATGAGATAGACACGGTATGAGAGGTGATGTTTAAAATCAATTTGACATGACAGGTTGGGCGCGACGTAAACCGGACATTGAGATACCTACAAAAACTAGACAACACAATTATTACCATCAACAACAAACGCTATTATAAACTGAGATGGCACTCTCTGATTGGTGTGATATTAAAGCCGGTGTGCCGCAAGGTGGCGTGTTGTTTCCTTTCCTGTTTGCTCTATTCATCAATACGATCACTCTCAACATTTCTTCTTCTTACCATCTGTATGCGGACGATCTTCAAATTTATACACAAACCAGCCTTGAGAACTTGCCCAGCGCCATTCTACAACATAACGCTGACTTAAAACAGATATCGGATTGGAGTTATAAACATGGTCTCACAGTCAACCCCCTTAAAACTCAATCTATCATAATTGGAAGTTACAAAATGATTCCACGAGTTGACTGGAGCTCAGTTCCTCAAGTAATTTTCAATGGAACCAAGATCCCATATAGCGAGACTGTTAAAAACTTAGGCATCATCTTCGATCGCACGTTGTCTTGGCAACCACAAATTACTGAGCTGAGCAGGAAGATGTTTGCCGCGGCGAATTCGCTCAAGCGTCTTCGTAATTTCCTTCCTATTGCCACTAAAATTATGCTTGCACAATCTCTCTTACTTCCTGTTCTCGACTATGCTGATGCCAGCTATCTAGATTTAACTGAAGAACTTCTAAATAAACTTGAGCGGCTACAAAATCTCTGCATAAGGTTTGTATTTGGGTTACGCAAATACGACCACATATCTGAATTCCGCACTAATCTCAAGTGGCTTCCCATTCGCCTTCGCCGGAATACTCACATAATTTCACTAGTCTACCGTATTCTGTACGACAAAGCGATACCAGTGTATCTAAAAGACCGCTTTACCTATCGGTTTACCAATCACGACCGTAACTTGCGCTCTTCATCCAATTTATTCCTTGCGACGCCATTGCATACCTCCACATTTTTAAATAAGTCATTTTTTATTCGTGCGGTGTCACTTTGGAATGAGTTGCCGATTGAAATCCGTTTAGCTCGCACACCACGGATTTTTAAACGAATGATTAAACGACACTACCAGGCGAAACACTGTTAATCTTAACTATTTATATATGTATTATAATATTTAATATAAATAAATATTTATTTATGTTCATTATGTATTTATGTAATTATAAGTATTTAGTTTATTTATTTATTTTTACAAGCCGTGCACCCATCCACCTCAATTTCCTTTAATTCCTAGGTTACCTGGCAGAAATCGCTCTTGAGCGATAAGGTCGCCTTTGTACAAATGTATTTTAATGTCATCATTTAATGTAATTTTTCCTCTGTAACCATGTTGGTATACAATAAAGTGTTTATTATTATTATTATACAATTAGTAAGATATACATATAATACAACAATTCACTAACTACATATTTACAGAGAGATATTAAAATCTCGGATATATTTACAAAGGATTTTAAAGAAAAGGGGATGGCTAGAGGATAGGAGGACCTTCATGCTGGTAGGTCTGGGGAACTTTGGGGGCATGATATCATATAGACTTTGATTTATGTGGGTTTGACAGACCACAACAACATATTACATGACGGATACCTGGCCAATGTTGTTCTGCCCAGGAAGGTTGATTCATTTTATATTTAAAGGGTATTCATTCTTACAATCCCGACTAAGTTTTTGTTTTGTATCCATAACTTGTTTTTTTATTCTAGTGTTTGTCACTCTATTGTATTTTGGACTGTAGAGTCAATCTGAATTCACTAGGTATATAATATAACGTCGATGATAATGTAACGACATTTAATTGAAGTTAATTAGACGGGATCTTGGCTTATTTTTGTTCGTTTTTTGCAGACAAGGCTCCACTGACAGAGATTTGTTGTTGACGAGTTGACTATATAATATTTTGATTAATAATTAAGACAGTCGCACTTGAAACTCTAGCAGTAGGGGGCTCATGTATGAGTACTCCCGTACAATCTGTATATTCCCGGAATAGGTAAATTCAAACCGTAGTATTAAGGTGAATGTAATTGATTAAAATTTATTTATCCGACTTCATCGGATTACATAAATTTAAACGTGAGGGGCGGTCGCATCGTACTGCTTGAGCGCGCCTTATATTGATAAATAAAGTTGGCAAAGGTGCGAACAAACAGTATGCCATTGTTTTATATTTCAATTTTGAATATTACCTTTCTGACAGAGACGCTTTAATTTTGTTAGAATATTCTTTGCCCTTCCTTGAGAAGAGGTAGTTCATTGTTTTTGTTCGGAGAATTTTATCTTCGAAATAGTTACGCGAAACGCACCGGCCTCTCACCAATATTTAGTACATAACGATAACGACGTAAATATATCTAATTATAACCGCAGTAAAATCTTTAATTACGTAATCCCGGTCTTTTCATGGTAGAGGCTCCGCGCGAGTGATTTTAGGTAGGGCTATCTCATACTTTTTCTTTATTTTCGAAGATTCGAGAAGGTCTACCAATTGAAGGAAGAATTCGCCAAAAGAAAGGGCAACAAGAAGAAAAATAAATTTACAAGAAACCTCTCGCAGCCAAGCAGTAACGCCAAATTTTTTTTTTTTAAAAGAGTGTAAAAAGGAATATACTGGTGATGGATAAGTATTTAGGGCATACGGCTGTACGCATTTTCGAGTTCTTTGAACAGTATGACCTCATCGACGCCGTGAATCGATACGACGATGCAGCAAAAAAATCGTCATGGCAGCGTATTTAGGGGGATATCTAATATTCTTGTCCCTTCGTTGAGAAGAGGAAGTTCATTGTTTTTGTTCGGAGAATTTTGTCTTCGAAATAGTTACGCGAAACGCTTCTAACCAATATTTAGTACATAACGATAACGACGTAAATTATATCTAATTATAACCGCAGTAAAATCTTTAATTACGTAATCCCGGTCTTTTCATGGTTGAGGCTCCGCGCGAGTGATTTTAGGTAGGGCTATGTAGCGACATCTAGTATCGCTTCATAGTAACTACGACGATGACGACACAACGGATCCTAAAACGCGCTATCAACTAATTTAATAGCAGCAAGCATATAAACAACAAATGGCTACCACTCGGCTTTTTCTCGAAAAGATTCTTCGACGCACTCTCGACTTTAAGTACTTCCTCCAGCAAGATCCCCTACAGTGGTGACCCCTAGCTGAACTACCTTCGCAGCCTTCGAAGAAGAGGACCAACATCTCGTCGTCGTTATCGTCTCCATCACTCTCCACCCACCAGCAGCATGAAAATTCATTTGGCAGAGCATGGTTTCCTCAATAAAGGGCATAACTGACATATTTTATCTTACTTTAGACCTTGTTTTTATATTTATTTAAAGTTCTCTATATTTCGACACTCTGCGCCATGATCGCAATGTGCATCTGGATTGAGGGCATTTTTTTAAATCTTAGCAAATTATTTAGAAATATTTAAAACTTAAAGCGAAAGGTCATAAATTTCATGACTTAACTGTCTGATTAAATAAATTGGGCCCTCAGTCCAAACGCGTCCTTAAAGTGGCACAGCCTTAATCTCAGCAATCTTTATGTAACAGTAAAGAATTTCTCAACGATTTTAAAGAAATTCTAAAAGTAGATATAGGTTCTCAGTTTACAGTTGCCTGTAGTGAACGATCTGTAAAAATGAATTTATCTGAAGAAATACGTAAGTACGACTTTAAAATATTTTACTTAGGCCTGATTCAATCGTCGGATAAAAGTTATCTGACAAATAATGTATGAGGGTGTTGCGGAACCAACCGATCGTCGATCTAGGGCTTCGATCGATGGCAGAATGGATTAGTCGACGTCGATCGAGCTGTTTGATTAGCCGCGCGATTCGAAAGAAGCTGATGGAATATAATAATAATAATAATAAACACTTTATTGTACACCAACATGGTTACAGAGGAAAAATTACAAGTGATGATGACATTAAAATACATTTGTACAAATGCGACCTTATCGCTCAAGACCGTTTTCTGCCAGGTAACCTAGGAATTAAAGGAAATTGAGGTGGATGGTTGCACGGCTTGTAAAAATAAATTAATAAACTAAATACTAATACATACATACATACATAACTTCACGCCTGTATCCTTTATGGGGTAGGCAGAACACCAGTGGTTATTAGACCATCTGATGCCACGTTTGACAAATGAGGTATTATAATGATGGAGAGAGGCTATTGCAGTGGCAGGGGGTCAGCCTATCGCCCACAAAAATGCCAATCAAACCTGTCCCTTAAATGACTTTTACAGTATGCCCGGGAAGAGAAGCGGCTGGTACATTCTATGTTTTTCTTTCGCTCCCAGGCCAGCATGGAAGCTTATTATTTAATAATAAACACTAATAATTACATAAATACATAATGAACATTTAAATACCATATATACATATATATTATAATACATATATAAATAGTTAAAATTAACAGTGTTTCGCCTGGTAGTGTCGCTTAATCATTCGTTTAAAAATCCGTGGTGTGCGAGCTAAACGGATTTCAATCGGCAACTCATTCCAAAGTGACACAGCACGAATAAAAAATGACTTATTTAAAAATGTGGAGGTACGCAATGGCGTCGCAAGGAATAAATTGGATGAGCGCAAGTTACGGTCGTGATTGGTAAACCGATAGGTAAAGCGGTCTTTTAGATACACTGGTATCGCTTTGTCGTACAGAATACGGTAGACTAGTGAAAGTATGTGAGTATTCCGGCGAAGGCGAATGGGTGTTACTCGATCAACGTCGACCGACTTGGATCGATTGGTTCATCATCATCATCATCATCCACAGCCTGTAGACGTCCACTGCTGGACATACACCTCCCCCAAGGTCTTCCACGTCGCTCGGTCCCAAGCCGCCCTCATCCAGCGTTTACCGGCGACTTTGACCAGGTCGTCGGTCCTGCGGGGGGCTGCCTACGCTGCGTCTCCCAGTACGTGGCCGCCACTCGAGAACTTTTCTGCCCCACTGGCCATCTGTTCTGCGATTTATTGGTTAGTCGAACGGTATCCATCGATCATTTATAGTTATCACGCCAGTCACACGACTTCGATCGATTACCTTGACACCCTTACTCGGCGGGATATTTGTTTAACAATAATTGTAAATATGACGATGACATGGAATAATAATAAACTTGAGAGCTAACTATTGAGCAATATTCACTAGATATCTTTTATCTGATCAACCAAGAAGCAAGCCTTAAATGTCTCAATTTTCTGACATACATACATAACTTCACGCCTGTATCCCTTACGGAGTAGGCAGAACACCAAAGGTTATAAAAACCATCTGATGTCACGTTTGACAAAATTGGAGGCGTTATAATGGTAGAGAGACTATAAGAGGGGCAGAGGGTCAGCCTATCGCCCACAAAAAAAAAACCTTCGATAAAACCTCTGTCTCTTAACTGACTAAGTACAGTATGCCCGAGAAGTGATACAGCTGGCACATTCTATGTTTATCCTTTGCTCTGGCATGGATTCATTTTCTTGTTAGTGTATTTTCGAGATCATTAAAATAAATTTCGGGAAAGCTTGCGCAGACGAGGGATTTTTGTCCGCTAAAATAGATCGCATACAACTGTATCGAGTAACGCAAACGAGGGATTAAAAGAACCGCGTACAAAAAGTTAAATTCAGGCGAAGTTTTTATTCGCGGAACGTACTTTTTACTTCGCCGCGGAGAAAAGTCCGCCGTCTGCGCAGGCCAGTATTCTTTCTTTTTATAACTAGTTCTGCCGCTAAATATCACCACTGACGAGCTGATGCGTTTCAATTTTTTTTAATGCAGTGCCAGTTCTTATAAGCGTTTGCTTTCATCTGCGACCTTATGATGCTTTTTATAAGATAAAATTTAGGTCAGCGGTTTCGCATTTTCAAGAGAAGATTTGCGTAACGTATTTAGCCCAAATTAACTTTCTTACAGAACTTGTGCTATGGATAGTAGACAACGAATAAATAAATTTGAGAATCATATAAACATATTTTGTAATTAAATAATAATAAAAACGTTTATTGCAAGTAACACAGACTCATTTTTGTAAGTACACTTTCACTTAAGCTATGTTAGAAAATAAGGATTTAGGTAAGTAATTAGAAAATAATTATAATTTAACAATTCAGCCTATGTGATCCCTGAGACACGACCTCCCGCTACGTTACAGCAATAACCTATGTATAGGCAGTCCAGTCTTTCCGCGATCATTTTCAGAATTCTGTTGGTACTGTCCCTTGTTTTACGCACTAGGGACGCGCATCTCTTACGCATCATAGCATAAAAACAATCAATTCTCGCGTCCGCAAACTATCCCGAGGCACTACAGAACCCTAAAGGAATAAAAGTTGGAAATAAACTTAGCATCCATGACTTGACGGCTAATATACAGGGTGTTTGGTTCATCGCCAGCCAAATTGATATAGCCTGTAGAGTACGTTATCTGCCATTAAAAGTTCAAAAACCGTGTAAGAATATTTTTAATAAGTTTTTAAACTTTTCTGTTTATCACTCCAAAATCTTCATAAAAAAAATAAAAATAGTATTATGAGGCCATTTAGGCATACATACTCTACAAGCCATATCAATTTGGCCGGCGATGGACCAGACACCCTGGATTTTACCGGTTATTGTAACCACTTTTATCACAGCTTACTGTCAGGGGCCTTACTACCGACGCGATCGAGAATCAAATCAACTCGATCTCAAGGATTTTCGCACTCCCGGAACCGATACTAGCGCCGAATCGAACGGTGGATCAAATTGTAACTAATCAGGACCGAATATAACTGTTTATAGCTTGTAACAAATGACGAAATCTATGGTAATTCATACTTATCTTTAACACTTTTACTCTGCGGACGAGACGTCATCAACCGGATCCAGCTAACGGTGCTTTTAACACTTGATCGAGATATCGATTCGATTTGGTTCGGTAGTACCGACCAGGATCGACCGTGAATCAGAATCGTAATCATATCAGAATCGAAATCGAATCAGTTTCGGGAGTAAGCCCCCTGATCACCGTTTATGGACATGTTTTATATTCACTTCATAATTCACTTCAGAGGATCGATCCATCATATAAATAAAACTCTTGAACACAAATATAAACATTTATTCAACCCTCAATAAGGTGTTTTAAAAAAGGTTTTAAACATAATTTTCTTTAACAAAACTACTTACTTACAGATGTGTACGTTTAGGAAACCTAGGTGCTAAATATATCTAAACTGTTGAGCCAAATTCAATGATCACCTATCTACTATTCTTTTTTGAAAATATAGCTAATAAAAGTAAATAATAGAAAGGATTTAGAACTAATAAGGATTATATACAATTTTGTTTATTATCAGACCTTTCTCAACCAATTTTAGTTTTTATCTACCATTAATAGCGTTCTTTTTTCATAGGACATTAAATATGTCAAAATGATTTCGTCAAAAACCGAGTGCTTTATTTCATAAGAGATTTTTTTTTGATATTTTTTACTCATAAAACCATGCAATCAGAAAATCATCAAACTTTTACAGTTCCTTAATTTACTATTTAAATTCATTATTTCTGTTTTTTTAAGAGTATTGTCAATACACAGTATTCGAATATTTATATAAGAGTCTAAAAACCAATTTCAAACAATATCTATAAAAGAATGAGACCAAAAAGAGATATTGCACGTAAAATACAATGCGGTTTGTTTAAATAATTTATTTCTTTTAGTGAGGATTTTCTAGAATCTTAGTATACAGGGTGACTGGAGACAAATTTTTGATGCTGTGTGTACTCGATTCTGGTCATAATTATGAAATAAAATTAGGTACCTACTTAATTTATATGTAGAATTATCTTTAAATAAATAAAGTTATGTACTTTACTTACGCCTGAGTCAATCGCGGCACGTGACCTGGCACGCGGATCGCTGCCAACGCTAGTGTGACCACGCGTTCCGTAATCAATTCTTTAACTTTCGATTAAGTTTACTCAGTAAAAACCTAATTACATTTTTTTTTCATGTATGATCTCAAACTATCTCGATCTCGAATTTCGAAAGTGAACCAGTCACCCTGTATAGAGAAGAACTTAAGACTTATGAATTATCACGCAGTAAAAAAGGCATAAACATTGGACATAAATATAATATTTTTCATTTAAATAACAGCATGTAAAGTAAATAAATAACCTTCTAAGAAGGCTTTTGTGTTGAATCTTACCTAGATTCTTTTACTAAACAGGTCAAACAGGAAATAATATATTAACGCATAATTTTAATTAACTAGGAATTTGAAAACTGTCCTTAGCCGGAACTTATTAAATATCTAACTGTAAAAAAGTTAGTTATACTGTAACAATTTTCCATTTACTGCGTGATCAAAACATCTAGTTATGTTCATAAAAATATAATGTTTATTTTCTATAATTAATTAATCTAATTCATTAGGTGTATTTTCCACTGCACTTAAAATATCCAATCTTTAGAATCCATTCAAATCTATACTTTAGAAAAGTAGTAACATAATATCTTCACGGAACATAACAATATTGAAAACTAAACCTTGAGTGAATTTAAACAGAGTTTATTCTTCGAGTACAAATTAATTTCAAGTATATAGTAGAAAAAGTATAAAATAAACTACTATTACAAAAAACTACCACAATGTTGTATAAACTAGGCTAAATCTTGCAAAACTCACTGCTGTAGAATTAAACCTGTAAGGAAAGGGAACATAATTAAATAATATGTTAATAACTAAAAAAATTAATTGATTTTGACTTAAAACTAAATTAAAAACTATTTTCATTAAGCTAAGGTTAGAGAAGTATAATTATGGATTGTTCTTGGAAGCTTAATTAAATACTCAAAAACCAGCTATTGGCATAGACGACACAGTTATAAGTATGATGAAATGTGATGGAGTATGATTAATTACGATGAAGTATGATTAAATACGACTAAGAATGGTAAAGTATGTTGAAGTACTCCCTAACCATACTCATCGATGAACTCAACACATCTAAGTATAATCACATATAATCTCATCTAGCTTGAGTAGCTTGGATACGTCGAGGTGGGAAGTATGATGGAAGTGAAAGTACGATGAAGTATGACGAAGTATTTTAGCATTAATATAAAAAAGAATTCAAAACATCTATAGAACACATCTATAGAACGACTATTATATTCTCATCCGCATCTTCTTTAAAATGGAGCTTGGATGCATTGAGGTACGAAGAACAATGAATTATGATGAAATACGATGAAGTATCTTGAAGTATAACAAAGTACGATGAAGAAGCACGATAAACTATGACGAAATATTCCCAAACTTTACTCACCAAAGAACTCAACACATCCTTCGAACGACTATTATAATCTCATCCGCATCTTCTCTGGTTGGAGGACTAGTTTGGATGCATCCAGGTGCGTGTAGAGGGCTCCCAGGTATTCCTTGGGATGATGGATGTAATGCTGGACGTGGGGGGAGCGGTCCCAGCAACGCCACGTACACTGGAAGGTAAAGAAGATAATGTATGAGTAGTGTTTATTACAAATGCTTACGTACAACTATTCCCAACATCAGTTCTCGTCATAATCATGAATAACAATATGTTTATATACCGTTTTTAGTAAATTTACCAGCTGCTTCTCTTCCCGAGTATACTGTAAAAGTTAGTTAAGGGACAGAGGTTTTATTGGCGTTTTTGTTGGCGATAGGCTGACCCCCTGTCACTACAATAATCTCTCTTCATCATTATAGCTCCTCCAAACGTGTCAAACGTGACATTAGATGGTCACCTCAAAAGCCTTAGGTGTTCTGCCCATACCTAAGAGATACAGGCGTGAAGCTATGTACGTATGTTATAACAAATATTAAAAGATTAATCCTGAGTAAAGAAATTTTTTTTCTAAATGGGTTTAAAATTTCTTTTAGAAAGGTTTTTTTTCCTTTTGGTGTCTTTTGGCCTCATTTTAAACAATTGGGTGAGGACGTGAAATATACAGCACACAGGTTTAAGAAGGCACTGACTTTTTTTTTTTTTTTAAATATTTCTGACACTCAAACAACATTACCTAGCCCAAAGTAAGTTTCTTAAAGAACTTGTGTTATGGATACTAGATAACTGATATACTTAAGAAATATATAAACATACTTATTGAATAAAGACATATATTTTTTATTAGATGCTGGACTGGGAGCGAAAGAAAAACATAGAATTTGTGTGATATTTGTGTGATGAACACAGATATTAGTCGTCAAGTAATGGATGTTTATATGTTTATTTAAGTTTATTCTACATACATAATACATACATAACTTCATGCCTGTATCCCTTATGGGGTAGGCAGTAACACCAGGTCATCGTCATCAAACCATCTGATGTCACGTTTGACAAATTTCGAGGTATTATATATAATGATGGAAAGAGACTATTGCAGTGACAGGGGGTCAGTCTATCGCCTACAAAAATGCCAATAAAACCTCTGTCCCTTAACTGACTTTTACAGTATGCCCGGGAAGAGAAGCAGTTGGTACATTCTATGTTTTTCTTTCGCTCCCAGTCCAGCATGGAAGCAAGAAGCAAGATCCAACAATTTAATTCCAATGTGATTTTGTTGAGGTATACGATTTCATCTATACTTTTTATAACATTTCTTCGGAAGTGTTTCCAATTTAAACAAATGTAATCACCAAACATACCTTAATCCCGATATCAACCCAGCTATCATGCACACTCCTATTACTGTTCTCGGCCCCGACTGGGTCACTTTTCGATAGCAGGAACAACGCGGGCGCGCGGCAGATATTCGTGTGGAAAAGTTGAGACGAACGTATGTAGTGGATCGTCGCTGCTGAGTGGAACGTTTTCATGTGGTATCTGGAATTTAATAAAATAAATAAAAGCCCTGGCTAGACAATCACACCAACTACATGGACTCATAGTAAGCATAGCTTGTGTTATGGGATACCATGTAGGGAACTATGGGAGAACCTATAATTAATTTTTTATTTTAAATTCTATTTTTTTTATTGTTACTGAAACATCTGTAGCCGATGGTTCGAACCCTTTAATTATCTGAAAGATATTTACATACTGTAGTTATTTACGGCTGTACGTTGTCCGTCAGTCACTTAGTAACGGAACAGTTTTTTTTTTTTATACAGGGTTGTTTTTTGGTCACCAGCCAAATTTAAATGTTAGTTTTTTTGATACAATATAAACGTACTGCATATTTATTTTAGCGTCATTCAGTACAAAAAAGTAGTAATATGGAACCACAAACCTTTTTGAAAATAGTCACTGTTAATGAACATAGCTACTACGACGCGGCATTTCATTGTTAATAGTATGACCTAGTACCACGAGATGCTTTGTAGTAGCGCGTAGTCGACTTTATTTTAATGGTAATTTAGAGTGACCATGCTTAGCTTAACATGTTAGCGGATATATTAATTTTCTTGAAAAAAATTTTTTTTTTTGCAAAAATCATTCTATAACTGATACTGATCGTGTAAAAAAAATTTGGCCAGTGACCACAAATCAGCCCTGTATACATATACTCAGCGGCACGGAAACTTGGCCACCTATAAAATTCTAAGTAACTTCAATTTTACTCAATAGACGGTAAATTGGATATGAGCCTTATGTTTTATGCACGATGATGCACGTACGTACATCGCTAGTTTTGTAAATGAACAACTTTGAGACGTTTACGTTCTAAAATTTCAGTGGCCAGCTCACAGCTCGGGCTTGAACTCGATAGAACTCATTGGGAATGAGCTAAAAAACAATCAAGACAGCATTGAACCTCCGCAAACCTCTCACCAGCTTCGAGATGCTGAACTGACTGATTGGCGCGGCTTTTGGGCAGAAGAAATGTCTTCCAAAGCATGCCAGGCCAGATGGAGGTTATAAGGGCTAGAGGAGGAGACATGCCATATTAAAAAGTACAGCAAGTCAACAAAAATTAGGCAGTTTTTAAATTTCAGTGCCTCAAACTCTAGTTTAAAATTTTGTGTAAATGTGACTTTTAGCATTATTCACTTGTGATGTCCTAGAACTAATGAAAAAACTGATTAAAAACACAAATTGGACGATATCTAATCAGAATGAACCAAGACTTGTAAGGTTTGATAAAGAAAATTGAAGTTAATAATGTTTTTAAGTTTTTTTTTTTTTTGCATTCAAAATGCTCAATTATTCTTAAATAAATGAAAAATGTGATAAATAAAAATAACCCGACCAGGATTCGAACCTAGGACCTCTCGTTTGCCGGACGAGTGCTCTTCCAACTGAGCTACCGGGGCCTGGCGTTACGCCTCGAAATTACTTACCACATTTTTGTTTTTACGTTATATTGCTAACGTAGCTTCATCTTATGGTATAAGCTTTGCAGCTAAGACCACCCGAGATCAATTTCTTTACAGAAATTGTGAATCCCAGTTAAAGTGAAGCATTGCAATGTTTTTAAGTATTTTTTTTTTGCATTTAAAATGCTCAATTATTCTTAAATAAATGAAAAATGTGATAAATAAAAATTACCCGACCAGGATTCGAACCTGGGATCTCTCGTTTGCCGGACGAGTGCTCTTCCAACTTTTTATTTATCACATTTTTCATTTATTTAAAATTGAAGTTACCAAGAATTATATAGGTGGCCAAGTTTCCGTACCGGTGAGTATACAGGGTTAATTTTAATTAGTACGTCACCTTTTGCAGGCAGAATCTCCACATCAATTTAAACAACATTTGTTCTACGACTTTTTACAAATCTTGATAAATAATACCAAATTAAAAAAAAAAAGAAAAGCGCTTTCTCCTAACTCTACATTTTGTAAGAAGTTCCTATTCTTATTTTGAAGCGATATTTTACTACACAAGGTGCGGGGCATACCCACACTCAGAGTAAATAGAGCTACGAGCTCTAAACCGAGGCTATAGATATTTTTTTATGGGAAAACAAAAAATTCATCATCATCATCATAACTCTTTGTAATGAGCCCACTGCAGGGCTTGAGTCTCTCCCCCGGGTGAAGAGGAGGTATAGGCCATAATCCACCAAGCTGGCCCAGTGCTGGGTGGTGGATGCCAGAATTTTCAGGGCGCCAAGATGGCTTCTGACAAACCCTAACGACTACTGTATACAATTATACAGCACCCGGGACCGACTGCTTAACGTGCCCTCCGAAGCACGGAAGTCGTCGTGAGAAATGAATGGTCGGCGGTCACCCATCCAAGTACCGACCGCGCCGAACGTTGTTTAACCTGTGATATCGTATGATACACACAGTAACCACGGCGCCACGACGACTTCTTAAAAACTATTAATTTTAATAAGTTATAGAACAAATGTTATTGGGATTGATGTGGAGAGGCTGTATGCAAGAGGTGATGCGTTAATAATTAAAATTAACCCTGTATATTAAGATAAATAAAGACAATAAGCATTAAATACGTTTTTCTACATTTCACTGTACAAAAAAAAACTCACTCCATATAAGTCCGTAGCGTCTTTTGCATGATTTTGTTCTTCGGGAAGACCGCGGCGGGAACACCGATGGCTATTTCCGAAATGTCGGCGGCTGAGTCCCAAACTTGGGCCGCTACTTTGTCTAGCACGGGCTGGTAGCTGAAATCAGACATTTAAATAAGAATAAGGATTAATATAAATTTAATATAGGATTAAATAAAAACTTTTTAAATAGGTTTTTGCGGGTTTGATTCCCGCACGGAACAAGAAAAACAAATGTTCCGGGTCGTTTATCCATATATCTATACTAATATATAAAGCTGAAGAGTTTGTTTTTTGTTTGTTTGAACGCGCTAATCTCAGAAACTACAAGTGGGATTTAATAAATTATTTTTGCATTTGATAGCCCATCTCTTGAGGAAGGTAATAGGCTATATTTTATCCCGAAATTCCCACGGGATCAAGAGGCACGCGTATCCCATATCACAAGCTCTGCCTAGTTTGGGTCCATGTAGTTGGTGTGATTGTCTGGGGATTTTATTTATTTTAGGTTTTATCACGAAAAATTAAATTTAACATTGCAATTCAACATCAAAAGTGAAGTCAACATTTTCCTGAGTTGAGGTGAAAGCGCAAGGGCTCAGGAAAGGAAGTTGTCGCCAACCAGGCCAACTCTGCAGTGCGAGCACGGTTCTTTTTTCACGATCGTGTTTACGCTTCCGAATTTAAGCGATTATTGTCTATGATCGGTAGCACGGTTCTCCATCACGATCGTGATGTCGTGTATTTAAAGTAAACAAAGGTCCGGTTTCATAAAAACATAATTTCAATGTTGCCATACGGTTTTTCAATTATCAATCATGGTTTTCAATCTAATTCACGAGTATCCTAGCAACAAAAAACTGAATTAGGGACTAAATTAAAAACTTAAATGTTATGTTGCCTCCATTGTTGTTGTTTGTTAATTTGGGAAATATGTAAACGGCTGGTTGGTTGCCAATTAACCAAAAGAAGAAGAAGAAGGGAATTATTTATTAAAAATGAATAATATCAAATAAATAATATGCGTAATATATGTGAAGATCCAATTTATACAGGAAGCGATAAATATACTGCAACTTGCTTTTCTTCCAAATGAGGAAAAGAATATTGACTTCGATCCACTTGTTCAAGAGAAAACATTAAAGCGCATAACACGGTTCTTCCAACACAAGAAATATGTGATTTATAGTACTTCTTCTGCGATACGAATGTAATAGAAAGTTTCGTTTTTGAAGAAGACACCATTCAATAAAAATCCTACTCGGTATCAATAAGACTAGATGCTTATGCTTTAAACTAGATACTATACTTTCGGGGCATAATTACTGGATCGAGCCGATTGAAAAGGACCAATGAATAATATAAATAAAGCAGCTTTATGTCTATAGTTTGAACATTTTATTTAAACTGTATTTTGTTTATATTAATAAAATCTGATACCCACTTTTATGAAGTTTTGTCATTACTGCAAATCCTATTTATTTGTTTTTGAAAAACTTAACTAAAATAAGATGTATTGTATGGGTCAAAAGCCACTTCAAGGTTTTCGCAGATATACATACAGTATTATAAACAAAACAAGCATTGTTAAGTTTAGTAACCTTATAGTGTTAAAGCCTTATAAGGAGCAGTGAATATTTATGAAAATTAAATGTATCTGAAATACACTAGGTATGTTGTGTTTTTCTGAATGGAACGATAAAAGTAATACTGAACTAAGTGATATACATGTACAGTATTACTTTTCTGTAAGTAAGGTCTGGCCACTTTGAGGGGAATTTATTGTGATAAATTAAACGGGTACAAGGTTTTCAATTTTAATAGTTTTTTATTTTAATATTCTACAAGATATCTGAAATATAAAATACACTTATAAAAAAGCTTCTCAATGACTTAACTGCGAAAAACAACTTGAAATCATATAAAAAGGCATTGTCATTCACATTTCAACTTACTTCACATATTAATTTACTTTTAAATCTGTCTGACAATGCTATAAAACTCTATGCTAAAATCAAAACCTTCGACAATACAGACCGTTACATTTCAGTGAGGTAAAATCTTAATAAACAAGTAATAACATTTATAAGGCAGGTTTGGTTGTATGGTTGAACATAAAACATGTTTACTATAAGTTTAGACCTGGGTCTCCATGAGTGTATTGTACAAATAAAAAACATTTTCGATTATAATCTATAATCTTTATTAATACGAGAGCATTGCATAGTTGTTCAATTATTAAGGTAATTTGAAATATGACACCTATAGTCATACAATAAGTTTAGTAAACAATACATGATAAAATACACAAGTATACATAAGACAAAATATAGCCTTAAGAGGTATTAACTGATTGAAAATAAAATGAGATATTGATTTATATAACAGTATTATTATTTAAACATTAATTTATTTGGTTTCATACTGTCCGGAGTACATGATAGATTCTGTATGGTAGTAGTCTAGTTTACGAAGCATTGAATGGTTTTTGAAACCTTAATATTTGTAAAATACTCGAGCTATGCCAATGGGAACAATAAAAGTAAGACTGGACTGAGTGATATACAGTTGGGCACAATCTTTTAGTAAACAAGTTATGACATAGTACGGTCCTTGCACACAATATGAAACAAACCCTCTGAACTCAATATGCGATTGGTATGGGGATTGCTGATGTTGTGTTTGTTATTCTGAATGGAACAATAAAATAATACTGAACTTAGTGATATACATGTTCAGTATTACTTTTCTGTAAGTAAGGTCTGGCCACTTTGAGGGGAATTTAGTGATAAATTAAATGGGTGCAAGATTTTCAATTTTAATAGTTTTTTTATTTTAATATTTTACAAGATATCTAAAAATTAAATACACTTAGCTTCTCAATGACTGAACTGCGAAAAACAATTTGAAATCATATAAAAAGGCATTGTCATTCACATTTCAACTTACTTCACATATTAATTTACTTTTAAATCTGTCTGAAAATGCTATAAAACTCGATGCTAAAATTAAAACCTTCGACAATACAGACCGTTACATTTCAGTGAGGTAAAATCTTAGTAAACAATTTATAGGATTACTTCACACTTAAATAAACCTGGTCACTTTATAATTGAATGGTTAGTATTTGAAATTCCTGATGCAAGTAGGTTCCAAACAAATAATAACATTTATAAGGCAGGTTTGGGTGTATGGTTGAACATAAAACATGTTTACTATAAGTTTAGACCTGGGTCTCCATGAGTGTATTGTACAAATAAAAAACATTTTCGATAATAATCTATAATCTTTATTAATACGAGAGCATTGCATAGTTGTTCAATTATTAAGGTAATTTGAAATATGCTACCTAATAGTAATACAATAAGTTTAGTAAACAATACATGATAAAATACACAAGTATACATAAGACAAAACAAAGCCTTAAGAGGTCTTAACTTATTGCTTTATATAACGGTATTATTATTTATACATTAATTTATTCAGTTTCATACTGTCCGGAGTACATGATAGATTCTGTATGGCAGTAGTCTAGTTTACGGAGCATTGAATGGTTTTTGAAACCTTAATATTTGTAAAATACTCTAGCTATGCAAATTGGAACAATAAAAGTAAGACTGGACTGAGTGATATACAGTTGGGCACAAACTTTTAGTAAACAAGTTATGACAAAGTACGGTCCTGGCACACAATATGAAACAAACCCTCTCAACTCAATATGTGATTGGTATGGGGATTGCAAATTAAAGCTTGCATATATGTTATATGATGTTTCCAAACCCAGCAAACTCTTTGGTTCACTTAAATTTAAAAGTTTGCTTATTGCGGCATAATGAAAACATGCAATGATCAAAGTATTTATTATTTTTTTCAAAATCGCAACATCACAAGTCCTAATTCACTTTGTATTAGCTTTAAAAGAATTATTGTGTACACTAAAATCACTGTTCACACTTATTTCTCTCACATTTTAAACTTCATTCTTATCCTTGTAAGATATTATGTTTATTCTATTATGCTAGTTTCTTTATTTTCTTATTTATATTTGTAATAGGCATTTCTCTTAAGTTTTAAAGTTTCTCCTTATATCTGAAACAAAACATAACAAAATGATTAGGATTTGTATTATGTGTCATATACTTATTAAAGTGTATTGGTCAATTGTTAACTTATTACTAAACCTTAATTTTTTTATAGTAGGTAACCTATAGATGATAAAATTTTATATGATTTAGGAATAGCATTGTGGAGTTTAACAGAGATTGTTTAACATAGCCTGCGATATAGCTACAGATATGGGAAATCTTTATAAATCAATCTTTCTGCATGTCCAGTAACTCTTGTTCATTCCTAGCTTTAGCTTCCAATATGTAATTTGAAGGCAGTGTCAATAAACTCAGAGATAAATAGTGGTTTGCAGGGTTCGTAAGGTAGCCTTGCCTAAAATAGTTCTCACACACGATTTTTAAGCAACAAAAAAATTTTCAATGTCCGTCGTTTTTCCCCAAATTAATAAACCACACCTTAGTATTGGTGCTGCAAAACTCTTCAAATGATATTAGTTAAAATACACGTAGGAACTTACCATTATATGAACAGGCAATCCATTAGATCGTCTCCGCTGCAAATCTTGTTGTAAATTTAAAACAAGGACAGTGGCGATGTCTTCATTAATGCGAAATAGCTTATTATTTGGATTATTGGCGTCCCGTATCAATCTTCTAGATATCATTTGCGTAGTAATATATCTCCGCCTCTCTTCCTCGGCAATTAATGGGAAACCAAAGTCCTTACAAAAGACATGGTCGGCAAGCTCAAAGGGATTGTTAGCGTCCCGTATTAATCTCCTGGATAACATTCGTGAACTAATGTATCTCCTCCTCTCTTCCTCGGCAATTAATGCGAATCCAAAATCTATTATTTCACTAAAACAGTATGAGCGCGAGTCAAATGGCGGCTTCACGATTTTTACTCTACAAACTTTTTGACGTAGAGAAAAATTCGTTTATACGCTATGACAGTCGCCACCAGTCGTCTTCTATGAGTTCCATGCTACTGAATTCGGTTTACTCGGTAATTTCGTGATAGATTCGAGATACATTACCAATCGTGAGGAATCGTGTTGTCTATGCTACAGTTTACAGCTATCACGATAAATAACCGTCGGTTATGTCAAATACACGATCGTGAAAAGATCCGTGCTAGCACTGCTGAAGAGATTCACCACCAAGCAAACATGATCAGATATTTGCCTTTTACGACATGCTGTTCCAAAGGCGTAAGAGCTTATCTAAGCGGACGAGTCGTGAGTCATAACTATTGTATACAGGGTGACTGATGACAAATTTTAGATACCGAAGAAGAGCACTCTGTACTCGATTCTGATCATAATTGTGTAATAAAAGTAGGTATTTAATTTTTCACCAGAAATCCCTATGTATAAATAAAGAGACCTTACTACACTTTTCCCGACGCGATGCCCCAGTCAACACGCACACAGTAGTGTTCCCGCCAAATGCACACCACCACCCGTAGTATCTATTGCATTACGCTTATGTAACCATGCGTTTCGTAAAGAAACTTTTGGTTAAGTTTACTTTTTGAGATCATACACGAAGGGTAAGTTTATTTACTCTTCATATATGATCTCAAACTATCACGTCCTGGAATTTCGAAAATGACCCACTATTCACCCTGTATTGATCGGCTTTGACTCGCATATTATTGTCGAATATGTCTAACTAGTTTCGGGCTCCTAATAGGCAGTGTTCCCACCGCCGCACAGTGGTTCATCCCATAGGTAAAAGAAATTACAATAACATGAAAGGAACATTTCATTTTGTGCAACCGAAGTGATAACATTTCCATAGTGCTAATTAGCGTTGTCTTTGTCGGCAAAATTTCTATTGTTTTAAAGTGTTTTTTTCTCGGAAATTGATTGATTGTGATAATTTTGTGCCATGGATATTCAAATAGAAGGTATGTACGACATTTTTAATCCTATTGTCTTTAATTTAACCGTGTCGTTATCTGTTATCAGCACCATCAAGAGAGACTTCCGATTTCATTGATTTTTACCGCTTTGCCATATTTAATTAGACTTTTACTTATGAAGGAACGAATCCCCAAAGATGAAACATATATCATAATAATCTCTTGTTTGTCTTGTTTTAGAATATGTAACATCTAGGTGCGCCAAAGTGCGCCGAGGACTGCTTATAGGTCATGGCAAAGACAAAGTAGTATCTAGGTAAATTTGATACCTAAGTATATTTTGTAATTTTTTTTTTTTTTTTTTTAAATGTGGATGGGACGTTTGTCTTTTTGAAAATAGACGCAGGCAGTTCATTCCAAACCTTTTATTCTGTAGGATCCACCATCAAGTGTTCTTTTCCTCGAATGCTTGTCCTAGACACGTGGATGAATGCGACAAGGAAAGAAAATGAGGCAGATAAATCTCGTGAAGTGTTTGGAATGCTAGCAAATTCTTTACCGGACACTGAAAATATCCAGACCGATTACTTGAGAGATTTCGTTTGTAATCTCTGTAAACGGTTTGCTGCATATTGGAAGAAACTGGGGAGGTCAAAAGCTAAGCTGATTGCCAAATATCGCTCGCTCAGAGAAAAGAGTTAACTCAGCAGAAGTTTAGGGAAAAATTAGGCTTCATTGTTGGTAAACCCCGAAGTGGAGAAAGTGGCACATACAATGATGGAAATACTGCGCGTAAATTTGTCCATAACTCTGAAATTTCTGCCGAAATAACTGGTATTAAAAAAGATTTAATAGACAGATGTAGTCACCTTCTGCAGAGTCTATCATCAGAGTATAAAATAAATTCACAAAAATTTAAAAGTTATGCTTTTGATACTGCCAAAATGCTTGTTGAGGAATATCCTTGGTATAATTTGCCTTCATTTGTACATAAAGTTTTAATGCACGCGTCAGAGGTGATTGATAATGCTATATTGTCTATCGGTGAATTGTCTGAAGAGACGGCCGAATCTTGTAATAAATTAGTTAAACTATTTAGACGTGATAACACTAGGAAACATTCCCGAGAAGTGTCTTCCGAAAAGTGAACAGACTTCTTCTTAATTCAGACCCACTGATTTCTAGCATAAGAAAGTTACCTTGTAAGAAGAAGTCTGTATTAGCAAGAGAAGTGTTGGATTTATTATGTACTTAAAAAAAACTGTAAATATTGTGAATTATAATGTTTTCCTATTGTGTAAAAAGACGATGTTTTATATAAATACATGTTCAGTTTTCTATAATCTAGTAAATTTTATTATTTATATGTAAATTAAGCTATCCTCAGAAATAATTTGTAAATAAAACTTATTTTATTGTTACCTACTATTAAGGATTCTTTTTTTTTTGAGAATATACATCTACTCTTTAAAAATATATCTATTGTTTTACTTGTTATTACTATTAGAACCTTAAAACAATCATTTCTAAGATAAAAAAGTTAATATTTTATTTTTAATCCGACATACAACCTCTATGACCGCCTTTCTTAGGAAAATGAACCACTGTGCGCCGCCGCCATCGAGAAAAAGAGAAGGTCCAGAAACGTACAATGGATATTGTACCTTCTGTCTAAACAAAAGAGACACATATATTTATAGTAGCTCGCTGACTGATCACACCCCTCAGATCGCTGAGAGCGACAGAAGTGCATATTATCAAAGATAATATACTGGCTCTGCGAAACTGGCTTACTGGTTTTTAGTTGGCTATTCGGTCATCGTTTCCGGTCAGACAACTGCCTTAAGGCAATCCCTTCACCAGGGTTGAGTGCTACTTGTACACATATCCGATAATAACGTGTGATAATAAGCCGCATAATAAACTATGGACATGATTCACAAAACATTTAACAGTAAGTCATGTTTCGGTATTATTAATCAAAAAGGCAGATAACAAAACTCACAGTTCCTTATTCTTCATGACGTGAACGCAGACCTCCCCCCACATGTAGCCGGCCACTGAGAAGCCGTGCACCACCATCGGATGATCGTTTTCGTTTTTCGCTAATATGTTTATGAGATCCCCGGCCACCAACTGGAAAATAGGAAAATAAATATGTTAAGTAAGTGAGTAAACTAATTTTAGAGTTTCGGCTTGATTTTAGAGTTTCGGCATATCAATGACATTGTCTTAATTTTTCACATAGGTATGTTATTCAATACATACATACATAACTTCACGCCTGTATCCCTCATGGGGTAGTCAGAACACCAGAGGCTATAAAACCATATTCTGATGTACATTCTGTTTTTCTTTCCCTTCCAAATCATTATTTAAGCAATGTTATTAAATATAAGATAATCTTTTATATACATATTTAACAACTAAACCAGCGTTCGAACTCGACCAAACCAAGTTAGTGTTCGATTAGCTTATTAGACTTACTTTGTAAATTGTAATGTAACATAAACTGTTAGTCATTCAATAAAATAAATTAGCATTTTAGTATGAAAAGTCACAGATAATCGTATTTACCTGAGAGCCTTTCATAGGCCACATGAGCTGCCACGGGGTGATGGACACGCATCACATCGAAGCGCTGCTCCAGGTATCACGTGCTTGTGTCGCGCCAGGAGTCAGTTAATCATCACCTCTACGAATATAGATAGGCCTCTAAGGTTTGTCAAGACCATCCTTTTCTGGGAGGGAACTCGGCGTGAGCCTCACCAACGGCATACGAGGTACACCGTAGGGTTTAGAGTCCAATATTCCTTCGCTTCCTTCGAGAGACCGGATATCCATGAGAATTTTCCCCACCAAAAAAAAAGAGCTCGACTAACTCATTTAACCCAAATCCTTTTACCATCGGACTACTAGACGCAGACAGAACTTCCATCCGTATGTGGTGGGCATTCCAAGAAGTCGAACTAAGCGCTTTGACAGTACTTTTTGATACGGGCCGCCAAGGTTCAGAATGAAGTGCCTGCGCCTATTTTTCCTGACCCGTACAGTTCTGGTACTTTTAAGCTTCGAGTGAATCGGTGTCTCGTGGATGGACGTGTACCTATTAAGTCTTAATGATCATTTACCATGTGTCATGGAAGACACACTTAGTTTATATAGTACAAAACTCGCTGCAAGCTTACCTGAGAGCCCTTCATAGGCCACATGAGCTGCCACGGGGTGACAGACACGGACATCACATCATAGCCCTGCTCCAGGTACAGCGTGGCATACTTCATCACGTGCTTGTGCCGCGCCAGGAGCCAGTTAATCATCACGCAGATCGGCCTCTCTAAGGGTTTGTCCAACCTGGAATAGAGAATACGGTATTTTTAGAGCAACATACGGCTGTATCCCTTATGTGGTAAGCAGAATACCAGCGGCTGTAAAACTATCTGGTGTCATGTTTGACAAGTTAAGGGGTATAATAATGATTGGAGACTATTGCAGTGACTGGGGGTCAGCCTATGGCCCGCAAAAACGCCAATAAAACCTCTGTCTCTTAACTAACTTTTACAGTATGCCCGGGAAGAGAAGCAGCTGGTACATTCTATGTTTTTCTTTAGCTCTCAGTCCAGCATGGAAGAAATCAAGAATATCAGTGTATAGAATATCACGTTATAGTTTATAGTTTTTTTACATAATTATTATCAGAATGGAGTTCAGAGTGCTCTCCATAGTTTTTTACATAATTATTATCAGAATGGAGTTCAGAGTGCTCTCCTTCAGTATCTAAAATTTGTCACCAGTCACCCTGTATAATAGTCAAAATGCAATATCTTTTCGTGTAACGTTCGTCTACGAGTATTTTTGCACTGAGTTACTTAGGAATGAATTCCGAATAGTCTAATGTGTTTTTGTTTGTGAAACGCCACAAAATAACATCAACTAAAATCATGTATGGCCCGCTGCCACTGATCTTTTGCCATTAATTATTGAAATTCAGTAAATGGATTGAGTTCAAAAACCTCAAAATAAATGTTTCGTAATTCCTCGTATTCATTTCAAATGTAACTTAACTAGGTGAATTAAAACAATGCATAATGATGTCCGATCTACATTCTAGTCAACTGACGAATTTAAATTACGTACCTACGTTCGACGTAGGTAAATTCAGTAGAGGTTGTGTGATAGACGGAAATAGTATGACAAAGTCCCGTGGAAATAAAATAGTCAATATTCAGGATATGACAAGATGTTTGACTCTAGATCACGCTATCACAATTTCTATACGAGGAGGAGGCCCAAAAGTTCGTGGAATGGAGGAGATGTAGTGGGGATAGAGGCGCTTGCTTAGTGTCATACGAATAGGGACTCATCAATCACTATAATAAAACTGCTCCGTTACTGACTGAATGGCTGACATGCAACGTACAGCCATAACTACTGGGCGTAGAGAGCTGAAATTTAGAACATGCATGCACTAAGGAAGGACCCGAAACTCCCACGGGAACGGGAAGTAGGTACTCGACTTTTTAGTTTGAATGAAAAATCTTATTGCTTGTATAAAGTTTACTCAATGGGTGCCTGGTTGTATTATGGAAGAAATTACCGAAATTTCCACGAGAACGCGAAATATATTTTATAGATACTTTTTTAGATACTTTTTTTTTCATCGATGGCGCATGGAGTTGTATGAGTGACTTCATATATGGCACAGTATTCAGTATACGTATTTACGATACAAAAAAGGTATCCAGTAAAACGTATCATGTGTGAACGGGCTGTAACATTGTTTATTTCATTACCGTGTTTACCTTAACTAGTGAAGTGGCGACCTTGAATCTACCAGTATAATTATTTGTGCATTAAACTTCAATTACACTTTTACACTGAATGTGGATGATGCAGTTATTTATATATTTAACCTTTATTATACACAATAAAAATACAGAACAAAAAACAAAAGTAACAAATTTTTTTATTTTTTTTTATAAGTGACTAAACCCGCGTTTGACCTCAATCTTACCTGATGGTAAGTGACGATGAGGTCGAAGATGAAAGCACACGGGTTTAGGAAGGAACTGGCTCTTTATACAATATTGCCGGAACACATTACCGCCGGAGCGGTAACATTTGGCGGCAGACTTTATATAAAGGGTGGTCGCTAGCCAGGCGGACCCAGAAGGGATCCTACCACCAAGCAAAAAAATAAAAGAAAACAATGTATAAAGGGCGGCCTTATCGCCAGGAAGCGATTTACACCAGGCAACCCAAGGACAAGAAAATGTAATTTGTAGATGGGCTTTAACAAAGGTAAGTTCTTAGAAAAAAAACTATGAATAACAAAATTTACAAACATCTAAATATCATTTACATCATAAATAGCAATAAACATACATTAAGGATAAGGATAAGGTAATAAGCTTTTAAAGTTTTTTGAAAGTATTGATGATTTTAGCTGACTTATTACTTAATACAGTTATGCAACTTAATTGATCAACTCATTAGGATAAAGACAAACACGGGAGATAGAAGATTTCGCTACTCAGAAAACCGTTAAAACACACTTTTACCATTCAAGAATATAATTCATATATAGCTTCACGCTTGTATACGAAAAAAAAAGAAAGAAAGAAAGAAAGAAACTTGAATTGACAAATTTGAAGACATTTTAATGGTGGAGATTCTATTGGAATGACAGGGAGTCAGCCTATCGTCCACAAAAAAAAACGTCCTATAAAACCTCTGGCACATTCTATGTTTTTCCTTTGCTCCCATTCCAGCATGGAAGAAAGCTAGAATATCAGTGTTTAGAATATCACGTTTATATATTAAAACATTATAGTTTACAATAGCTACATAATTCCTTCGCCACAACTGTCTATGTGAACGAGATTAACACAGTTATCACCATGAATAATTCGTCATCGATTTCTGCAGGTAGGTACCTAAGGCATCTAAATTGGCTGAACAATGAACTGAAATATGTATTTCAGTACAAACACAATTTTTTTCACAATGATCTTATACTTAATTATATGATGCTATACAATGCAAATTATTTAGCAGTAACTCTGGACTCCACCCTAGGATTCCCTGTGATGTGGAGACCAGTGTCTTCCCATATTAGTTCATTTTTCTTATTATGCGATTATCTGTATCTTTAATGTGTGTGTGTTTGTATGTGTGTGTGTACAATTCAATACAATAACCCTTTATAGCCATGACAAAAGTTTACAATACAGAAAAAAATATTCAACAATGGTCGCGGCCTTATTACTCGAGCGCGAACTCTTCCATATCAAAGGTTTATTCTTATACGAGCTTTTTCCCGAAACTTCGGACGCGCATAAACATAAAAGTCTTATTTTTTCTGACCCCGTGGAAATTTCGGGAATTTCTTCCTTAAGAAAACCAAACATAGATACATTGAAGAACCTTTATACCAAGCAAGTATCACATCCGTGCACTCCAGGAATATTTTTTTTTCATACAAACTAAAACATCATATATTTCCCGTTCCCGAGAGAATTTCGGAAATTACATTCATAAAACAACCAGTCACTCATTGAAGAACCTTTATGCCAAGTATCATATCCGTGCACTCAAGGAATAAGATTTTTCATAGAAACTAAAAAGTTTAATATTCCCGTTACCGTGGGAATTTCGCGAATTCCTTCCTTAGTGCTCCCCCACAACCTCTAAGGATTGTATGTTCGTAATTTCAGCTCTCTACGGCCCGTAGTTTTGGCTGTGCATTGTCTGTAACGCAGTCAGTAACGGAAGATTTTTATATCCTCCAGAAGATCACCAACTCGTTTATAGGTCAATGTGTACGCTTTATTTTATAATAAAATTCCAAAATATTAAGATTAACCCTTCGATAGATTTAAGGATAAGTGTTAGGTGAAAAGGTTTACTATAAGATATCCGGATGCAAGAAGATGGGATTCCCTGGCTGTAAATTGTTATTGTGTATTTTTTTCTTATTTTTAAAAGATGATTGCTGTTAAGTTTCTTGCCACTTCTTCTCAACAGATCGACTTTCCGAAGTGGTGGTAGATTCAGTTCAATTTGTAAACTATTTGACTTTTTTCGAATGTATTTAAAAACTTACGAAATAAAGAATATTTGAGTTTGAGTTGAGTTTGATATATTAAGATTAGAATAGCCGTAACGCCTCTGGAATATCCTCTCTGAAAACAAAACTTATGACACCCTGCCGCTAGGAACACTTCAGCGACAACCCTTATTCACTTGCCATCAGGCGGGAACTTGGGTTTAGTGCCCGATAAAAAAAAAATCATGGCCCTAAGGTAAGCAAAGCTTGTGTTATGGGATACCATGTAGCGAGGGGGAACCTAGAATATAAATACACAGAAACGGATTTTTTGGTGTCTGAGGCAGATAGGTTTACATCGCCAAAGTGGTCGTCAAAATCGATAAGGCCCTTAATTTCGTAAATATTGCATTTATAAGGAATTGGAATTGCTGGGAATGTCGATGACTCTCTGTTGATCCCTAAGCTATACGAATAATACCAACTTAATATTTAGCCCAAAATGGTATATAGATTGAGACTCTATTGGTTTAGCATAATACACATATTTTATGAAATTACAATCATAAATATGTAGTCGTTAACTGTGCGCTTGTTGGCCTTGCATTAATGTTACCTAGCTGTACTTAGCAGTCTGTAGCCCCTAGTTAAAAGTTGGTTCGATGGTACATTCAAGCAAGTAATTCAAAACGGACTTTACTATAATTAACATACGTTTGCATATTTATTGGAAGCACCTATTGTTTAGCCTCTAAACTCCCGGCAGTATTGCATTAAGAATATAAACAGCTCGGCGGCCAACTATAACTGTTAATAATAATACAACAATGTTTATATTTGTTTACTCGTATGATTACTTCGTAAACACGCACGTGAGCAGATAGTGATAAACAAAATACATCATTTATACAGGGTGTAAAGGTGGTGTTGCTAACTGCATTTGTCTGTCAATTACAAAAAGATAGATGTACGAAACTATTCATTTGGGTTTTAATACCAATATCCCCTCGAATACATAAACACATAACTTCACGCCCGTAACCCTTATGGGGTAGGCAGAATATCAGATGGTCTGATAACGTCACGTTTGACTTTGGAGGTATTATAATGATGGGTGGCTATGACAATAAAGCACTCAATCAGTCAGTTTTATTTTATCCAAGATCTACCTTTTGATCAAAATATCGAGTTTACAACCGGATTCTTTAATTTTACAACGCTTCGAATGTTTCCAAATGAAAAAATAGCGACTTTCTTTATAAATTCCATAAATAGTTTCAATTCAACACTATTTTCATAAGTGATGATCGTGAGCCTTTTTAATTATGTAGGTAAGCAATTATTTTGATCACCAAAATTATTGGCTCTATGATTCAAACATTTCCGAAACTTTTTTAGGTCCTACAAACATGTGTATGCAACTTCATCTATGTAATAATAATAATAAAAACTCTTTATTGTACACCAACATAGTTACACAGATTAAATTTAAATAACAATCACAATTAACATACAAAGGGCGGCCTTATCGCCGAAGCGCGATTTCTGCCACAATTCTGTAATGGTTCATCATCATCATCATCATCACAACTCTTTGTAATGAGCCCACTGCAGGGCACGAGTCTCTCCCCTGGGTGAAGAGGAGGTATAAGCCATAATCCACCAAGCTGGCCCAGTGCTGGGTGGTGGATGCCAGAATTTTTTAGGGCGCCTAGATGGCTTCTGACAAACCCTAACGACTACTGTATACAAGTATACAGCACCCGGGACCGACTGCTTAACGTGCCCTCCGAAGCACGGAAGTCGTCATGAGATATGAATGGTCGGCGGTCACCCATCTTAATACCGGCCGCACCGAATGCGCTTAACCTGCGATATCGTTTGATATGCACAGTTACCACGGCGCGCCACGATGACTTACTAGGATTAATTGTTGACTAAGTCCGCGTTTGAGCTCAATCTCACCTGATGGTAAATGAAGATGAGGTCGAAGTTGACAGCACAAGAAACTGACTCTTCATAATTTTTTATTTTTTTTATTTATTTATTTTATTTATTTATTTATCGACACTTATATCTATCCTTACAGGTCATGCCCAATGCGATAGAATAACTAATTTAAATATTTACATTCACAACATTACACAAATTTAATGCATAGGTAAGTACTTATTATATTTTATAACAAATTATAAATAATGCTATTCTTGTGAATTCACTCAGAGCGTCGTAGAAAAGGTCTATTTCCTCAGCTATTAGGTTGAGAATGCGGAGTGCCCGCGTCAGCGGCGCCTCCTTCAACAAGTTGGTCCTGGCGCGAGGCCGTGCCAGCAGCTGCGGCCGGCGGCGCCGCCACACGTACCTGTCGGGGACTTGGAGCTCCAAATGACTTAATATGTCGCTATTAGAGATTTTGCCCCTAAATACTTTAAAAACGTATGAAGTTAATGCAAGGTCCCTCCTAGTTTTAAGTTCGTTGTATCCAACCATTCCCAAAATAAATAAAGTTGGATACGTCAATGGATAAAAGGGATACACACCATAATTTTTAAAATATAAATATCTCACGAACTTGTTTTGTATACGCTCCAACATTTGAATATACATTATTTCATGAGGAGCCCAAACGACTGCGTTAAACTCAAGGTGGCTTCTTACTAAATTGTTATATAGTGCTATGACAGTGCATTTATGTTTTTAAAACCTTTAACTGTCTTTCACAATCCTCTTCCTTCCTTATGGAAAAGTATAACTTTAGATCATCAGCAAACAATAGACAGGTTGCGTCACTTACTACTTTTGGTAGATCGTTGACCACTATGATGAACTGCAGGGGGCCGAGGTTACTACCTTGGCTCACTCCAGATCTCGTGAAATATGGCTCGGATGTTTGCCCTGCATATTCAACATACTGCCGCCTGTCACGCATGTAACTAGCAAAAAAACTAAGCAACTGTGGAGTGAACCCTATGCCAGTCAGCTTCATCAGCAACACGTCGTTATCAACTAAGTCGAACGCTTTTTTGTAGTCGAAGTATGCTGCGTCTACTTGTCCCCCAGAGTCCACCGTGGATACCACCTGCGTCATAAAGCTCAGCAGGTTGCTTGTGGTACTTCTCTCTGGCCGGAATCCATGTTGAGCTTCAGATAGTTGTGCGCTAACCTGTGTGAATATGCTGTAGCGACATCTAGCGACGCTCCATAGAACGATGACGACACGACAGAATTCCTACATCGCGCTATCAAAGTTATTATTACAACTAGCATATATACAACATCCCGACATCAACCGTCGGGCCGTGGGTCGCGGCCAATCAGCCTCTTCCGGGGTGTGGGAACTAGCATCCGTTCCTACAGTGGTGACCCCTAGCTGAACTACCTTCGCAGCCTTGAAAGAAGAGGACCAACATCTCGTCGTCGTCATCGTCTCCATCACTCTCCACCCACCAGCAGCGAGTACAACACGCCAGCCGCCGCCAGCACACTCTCTGGGCTACCATGGTGGACCACTAGCTTGTAGCGCTGCAAGCCTGGTCTGCCACCTCCAGCCTCCACCTGCAACTCGGCACAGCACCCTGCACTTCGGCCGGTCACAAGCAGAGTACCTACTCTCCTGCCCGAAGCAGCCGCCAGCCACCCCGACTCACTGGGGCCATTGCAGAGAAGAGCACTCCTGGACGCACTGAGGCACTCCGACTCACTGGAGCTTGTCCCGACTCACTGGGACCATTACCTCGACATTGTCCAGGACAGCACCGCATGCAGTTCCGACGCACCGCGAACTAATCATGCGGCATTCTCATCCGGTTCCGACTCACTGGGACCCCACTGGCACGCTGGCAAGCATCTCAAGACGCAAGACCGTTGACGGACAATGATCTTATCGACCTCCGGTCTCGGAGGGGAGTGATGTAGCGACATCTAGCGACGCTCCATAGAACGATGACGACACGACAGAATTCCTACATCGCGCTATCAAAGTTATTATTACAACTAGCATATATACAACATCCCGACATCAACCGTCGGGCCGTGGGTCGCGGCCAATCAGCCTCTTCCGGGGTGTGGGAACTAGCATCCGTTCCTACAATGCTTTTGTGTACAGCTGACTCTAGCAGCTTAGCCGGTGCGGATAGGACTGCCACTGGTCTATGGTTTTCTATGTTTGCCCCGGTACCGGTTTTTGGGACTGGAACCACTCGGGTTATTTTCCACTTTTCCGGAAACACACCGTCACTTAAGCATTTATTAAAAATATAAAGGAGTGGCTCTGCTAGGATAGTACCGCAGTCCTTTAAGATGTATGGTGGAATGCCATCTGGGCCCGCCGACCTCTTTGGCTTGAGTCTGCGCCAGCCTCATTTATATTGAGTTTAGGTATTACTGTACTATATACCGAATGAAAATATTTTGCAAATTCTTTTACACACTGTTCACTAGACAAACATTCCCCATTTATTTTTATTTTTTGTAATTGCCTACTTTCTTTTTTAGACTTCACATAATTCCAAAACGACTTAGGGTCTTTAAGTAAGTTATTTTCCAGCGTTTTACAATATTGTTCGTGAGCAACCTGAATCATAGCTTTTACCCTAGTCCTACTTTTAGCGAACAAGTCATAATCGCTATTTAACCTACTTTTCTTAAACTGTTTGTGTAGTTTCGCTTTAGTGACTAAACCCGCGTTTGACCTCAATCTCACCTGATGGTAAGTGATGATGAGGTCGAAGATGAAAGCACACGGGTTTATTGCCGGAAATTTAATAAAATATTGCTTAATTTGGGCAAGATAAAGTTGTGTGAGTGTCAGATATATAAAAAAAAACTATTGCAGTAACAGGGGGTCAGCCTATCACAAAAACACCTCCAAGAAAACTTCTAATCCCTTAACTGACTTTTACAGTATGCCCGGGAAGATAAGCAGCTGGCACATTCTATGTTTTTCTTTCGCTCCAGCATGAATCTTAATTAGTCTTGTAAATTTTTTATACCTCATCATTCACATCCAGTAAGAAATAATGGCACTGATGCCGATACTGTTTAAATTAGGTTGCGGACGGTTATGGATTTTATACGATACGAGCGCATTCCCGCGACTTCGTACGCGTATAAACTAAAAATTCCTCTATTTCCCGTTCCTGCGGGACTTTCGGAAATTCCTTCCTTAGTGGACACCACCTAAGGAATGTATGTTCCAAATTTCAGCTCTCTACGCCCAGTAGTTATGAATGTACGTTGTCTGTCAGTCACTTAGTCAGTAACGGAACAGTTTTATATGTTAAGATAACGAGCATTACTTATACATTAGTTGTTTCTATATAAACGAGATAAGGATTTATACTTTAATTTGAGTTTGGACTTATCAGCGCTGCAGTTTATATTTTAAGTATTTCAAAGAGGACTTTGTAGCTAGCGTGATAATATTGAAATGCTTTCTTTATCAACACACGTAATCATATTTTGTGAGACGGTATAAATTATAAGAACATTGTTATATTGTGAAAGAAAAACATAGAATGTACCAGCTGCTTCTTTTCCCGAGCATACTGTAAAACTCAGTTAAGGGACAGAGGTTTTATTGGCGTGTTTTGTGCGCGATAGGCTGACCCCTGTCACTACAATAGACTTATTAGACGAATTATTATAATACCTCGAAAGTCAAACGTGACATCATATGGTCTTATAACCTCTAGTGTTCTGCCTGCCCCATAAGGGATACAGGCGTGAAGTTATGTATGTATGTATCAAACCCACGTATGATCTCATGAGAAATGAATATGAGATCGAAGCATACGGACTTTGGGAGGAACTGGGCCTTCACAAAATATAACCGAAGTACATAATAGTGAGAGTGGTGATATTTGTCAGGTGAATTTGAATGTAGGTTAGTTCCTAGGCGGGCGGTCGAAGAACTTTGGCTACCACCAATTTGGAGTCACTCAGATTGGTGACTTTTTATGATTATGACATAAGTCTGGCCAACGAAAGTAGACACGAAAGTCGAGGTAGTAACTATTTATATGGCAATATTAGCATAAATGTCAAAGTCGTTTTTCTATTGTCAGTGTTGTCAATCGAAAGGTTTTTGGTGGTTTTAGTAATTGATATTTTGGAATTTTCGTATTTAGAAAAATTTAGATAGTTTCATAATCAACTTAGGAAACAGCGATACCAGTTACTCTGAAGATTCATTCCATATAGAATTGCTGGATTCCGATTTTGATTACCTACAATGAATAAAAATAATTATTGTATTTTGTTGTTTTATTTTTAAACCTGGTCAATACTAGTTGCCTATTGTTTTAATAATATACTTCTAATCAAAAAGGAGGACAGTACCAATTTTTTTATTTTTACAATACTTTTATAAAAAAAATAATCAAGTACCTATCAATTTTGTTTAGGTAATCCATGTATTCTGTTCTATTGTCGGGGTTACCATGCTAGTATTTTTTTAAATTCGTCAGGATTTTCCAGTCTCTACTTTCATCGTCCAGACAACATCGGTCAAGCCGTTGAAGCTTGAAAAGAAATCAATCATCTATCCACCCTCAAAAACTTTAAATTTAGAACTATATATGATTTAATGTATTTACGGGATTCTCATCACGATTTTTGATTTTATTTTCGCACGTCCGATATTTCGATGCTGTTACAAGCACCATGATCGCGTTTAAAACAATTATATAAGTAGCGGTTTCACGCGATTAGCTCCAGATAACATACCGTAGCATACCCTTTTCACCTCTTTCTTAATTCACTGTTGCGCACCCTATCACTCAATTTCAGTCCACACGCCGGTTACGGGTACTTTTAACTAGGCCTTTTTCAAGTATGTTACCTAATTGGTCGGCATATCGCCTAGGGCTTAATACAAACTAAACAAAAAAACGTATCTATCTTTATCGTATTGATACTGCCTAGCCCCGTATTTTTTCGTATAAGTATCTCTTAAATATAAGTTTAGACAGAAAATACACTACGTTAGTACGTAAAATAGTCGGCAGACTAGTTATATAATTCCGCTACATGGCATAGACAACCGTGGCGAAGACTCGGTCTATTATTACATGAATTGGTTCAAGGTGACGCACTGCATATCGACTGCACTCGCGATAAGGAACTGTAGGCGTTTATTGAAGTTCAAGGAGATTATTATAATTAGTAGTTATAGAACTTAGATGAAACACATTTAACATTATATTTCGTTAATTAATTCTTCCATGCTGGACTGGGAGGGAAAAAAACATATAATGTGCCAGCTGCTTCTCTTCCCGGGCATACTGTAAAAGTTAGTTGAGGGACAGAGGTTTTTTGTGGGCGATATGGACACTGCTGTCTCTCACCGCCATTATAATGCCTCCTTTGTCAAAAGTGACATCAGATGATTTTATAACCTCTGGTCTTCTGCCTACCCCATTAGGGATACAGACGCAAAGTTATGTATGTAATGCATTTGTTAATTACGTGGAGGAAGCGAAAGAGGTATGTCTGGATCGTAACAATTGGCGTTCTGTAGTCTCTGCCTACCCCAAAGGGAGACAGGCGTGGAGATATGTACGTATGTATTTTATCAATATCTTTCAGTCACAAATGTGCATATTTTACGTATTCAACAAAGTGTGTACAGTCGCGTCTGATAAGATGTATACATTTTCATTAGAATTGTAATACTATCACAACAGAATAAGTTGTGAAGTGTATACATCTTATTGCACGTGACTGTACCGACCATTGTTTGTTTATGTCATTGCAGCCTGACTAATAAAGAGATAGTCCACATAATTATTTGTTTACGATGTTTCTATACGTTTTCATATGTGGCATTGATATAAAAAAAAAACAAACTTAGAAACATATTGTGCCTGCTGCTTCTCTTCCCGGGCATACTGTAAAAGTCAGTTAAGGGACGGAGGTTTTTTTGACGTTTTTGTGGGCGATAGGCTGACCCCCTATCACTGCAAGTCTCTCTCCATCATTATAATGCCCTCAAATTTATCAAGTGACATCCGATGGTTTTATAGCCTCTGTTGTTCTGCCTACCCCATTAGGGATACAGGCGTGACGTTATGTATGTATGTACAAACTTAGTTGCCCCTTCCAATAATGAAATGAACCAATGAAATTATGTAGTTCAATAAGTATTTGTAGAGATCGCATTAGATCGATAAGACCGCCTTTTGTGCATTGTTATCCTTTGACGTTTATCTGTAATTTTTTTTCTAATAAACAATAAAGAGTAAATAATTACATACTGGCTGAAAATAGGCGCCGCGCCATATTTCATATACATATAGCATCATGGTATTTTAGCTGATCTATCTAGCTACCTCTTTATTTCAGTTATTTTTTATTGCTGACTAAGCCCGCTTTTGACCTCAACCTCACCTGAAGATGAGGTCGAAGTTGACAGCACACAGGTTTAGGAAGCATTTCTGTATCCTGTTTAAAGTTGCTACTATTTTATTCCTTTTCCTAACTTTCTTTGTAATCTATTCGAGAAATGAATGTTTTGAAGTTGATAGCAGCAATTTATTCTGACGTTAGTTTTTAAGTATTGTATACTAAATTATTGCACACAATCGAATGATAAATCGAAGTTCAAATTGATAAATACAAATGTGCTTTATCTAATTGATAAAAAGCAAAGGTCTTGTTGTATCTAACTGTAATGCACTATACTGTACTGTTATTACCAAGCTTAAGTACCTAAGAAAACTTTATCCAGTAGCAGATAGTAATAAAATATATTCAACGAATGCAGAGCATTAAAAAAACCGACTTCATGTCAAAACTTTGGCTGAGTTGAGAGTGTAAAAGTTTGAAATTTTCAATGAAGTACTCAACCGATTTCGACGAAATTTAAATGGGACTAACTATGAAGTATCCTCTATCAATTTTCAAAATCAATTCATAATTGTCCGAAATATCGTTTAACAAAGACACAAACATACAGACAAATTGAGAACCTCCTCCTTTTGTGGAAGTCGGTTGAAAAGATAATAGAAACTGTTTGAAAGTCGTCATGGCGCCGTGCTTTCGGTGTGTATCATACGATATCGCAAGTTAAGCAACGTTCGGCGCGATCGGTACTTGGATGGGTGACCGCCGACCATTCATTTCTCACGGCGGCGCGGCGACTTCTGTGCTTCGGAGGGCACGTTAAGCATTCGGTCCCGGGTGCTGTATACTTGTATACAGTAGTCGTTAGGGTTTTTTTTTAATCTTTTTTTCTAAACCCGCGTTTGACCTCAATCTCACCTGATGGTAAGTGACGATGAGGTCGAAGATGAAAGCACACGGGTTTAGGAAGGAACTTGCTCTTTATACAATATTGCCGGAACACATTACCGCCGCAGCGGTAACATTTGGCGGCAGACTTTATATAAAGGGTGGTCGCTAGCCAGGCGGACCCAGAAGGGATCCTACCACCAAGCAAAATCAACCTATGTATTTAATAACTAGCCACCGCACGCGGTTTTACCCGCGTAACTTTTGATCCCGTGGGAAATTTGGGATAAAATAGCCTATAACCTTCCTCAAGAGTTGGGCTATCAAATGCAAAAATATTTTTTTAAATCCAACTTGTAGTTTCTGAGATTAGCGCGTTCAAACAAACAAACAAACAAAAAAACGAACTCTTCAGCTTTATATATTAGTATAGATAACAATACAGGACTGAAATAATTCTGAAATAATTCGTGTACTTTTTTTTTATTGTAACATAACTGATTTTTTTTTCAGTTAATTGAAATTGTCCGGTATCAATATTAATATTGATATCAAATATTTATTTTTAAACAATGTACCGGATACTTTAGAATGTTGGATAGTTTAGTTGAACCTTATGAAGTGTAGGGACATATGCTGACCTATACATTTCACTACAGAAATTAAATAGGTAAAAATATTTCTGTACTAAAAACATCTACAGAAATTAATCCGGTATACATTATTTGGGTATTGAGTTAGATTTTAATAACTTGTACTTACAGGTATTGTGTTTGATGAGGCAGTACATTGATAAGGGTACTGAAATTTTACAGGTACTATTTAAAAAAAAAAACCGATATGCAGTACTTGCATGTAAGCGTGTCATCATTCGGGTGGTTTCCGCAGACGTCGGAGTTATGTTATGACGAAGCAAGGTTTAGCTACTACGACCACTCATACTAAGAACTTTGCCACTGTTTTTGTGTAAATACATAGATTTGATTTTACTATAGACTTGATATTATATTGGAGTTATATTTTAATTGTGATTTGATTTCATTGTTAATATTTAAAACATAAATATTAAATTAAAAATTTGAAGAAAATAAATTTTTACATAATTTAATTTAGGTACTACTCATTATAATTTAGTATCAAACTTCATTTTAGGATTGGGGGTTTGTATGCAATAGATGTAGAGCAACAGACCTACTTCTACAGTCGTTTATATTTAAATTAAAGTCTAAAAAGCAATGAATGCAATAGCGACTTACTTCATAGTCTTCGGGTCCAGGTTATACTTGGTCTTCTCATTGCTGATGAGCTGGATATTCTTGGTGATGTCCTGCGAATGGGCGTTCCTCTCGAAGCCGACCATGGCAACGGGAGCACAGGAGAGCAGCGGGCGGAATGGTGACTGTAGACAACCATACAGTGTTCGTTAATTTGAGAATTAAATAGTTTACAAAGTTAGTCCGTGCTTCGGAGGGCACGTTAAGCAGTCTGTACCGAGTGCTGTATACCTGTGGTATACGTCTATGGCCTTGGTATACCTCCTCGTCACCCAGGGGAGAGACTCCTGCCCTGCAGTAGGCTCATTACAAAGAGTTGTGATGATGATGATGACGAAGCTAGTCGTTTTTTTAAAGTTTATAAATAAATTAAATAATAAAACCCCCAGACAACACACCAACTACATGGCCCCAAACTAAGCAGAGTTTGTGATATGGGATACCATGTAGCTTACAAAGGGGGAACCTAAAATACTTATATAGATAAACGCCTAGACCCGGATCATTTTCTTTTCTTGGCATCTCAGGCAGACAGTGTTACCCCCATCGCCAAAATGTTCCAACAATTTACTTCATCGCATTTGACGCATGAAGTAAATTGTTGAATTCAAATTAAAAGTGGCTTTTTTGACGGTGGCTAAACTCATGTTCGACCTCAATCTCATCTGATGGTAAGTAAGTCACCCGTAGTGAGGTAATATTTGGTGTTAAGCCGATCCGTCCACCGGCCAAAAAAACTATGTTAGTTTTAGAGCTCGCATATTTGAGGCAGTGTTTCATACATGTGCCACCGCAAACTATGTCTATTTTACGCAAATGTTTAAAACCTGGCTCGCTAAGCTAAACTAAGTTTGGCGGTGGACGATCGGCTGTATTTCAAGGGCGCTAGCTAGCAAGGAATAAGCGTGCTTCCATGCTGGACTGGAAGCAAAAGAAAAACATAGAACATAAGATAAACATAGAGCTGCTTCTCTTCCCGGACACACTGTAAAAGCCAGTTAAGGCACAGAGTCGTTATGGGAGGTTTTTTTTGGGCGACTGGCTGCCCCCAGTCCCTGCAATAGGCGCTCTCTCGATCATTATAATGCCTCCAAATTTGTCAAACGTCACATCAGATGGTTTTATAACCTCTGGTGTTCTGCCTACCCCATAAGGGATACAGGCGTGAAGTTATGTATGTATATATGTATATGTTATATAGCAAGGACGGCCCAACATGCTTATCCTGGAACGGCGGGGATTTCCTGCACGTTATCATGTTTAAAAGATATTTGAGTATGCGACTTTTAAAGCTCATTATATCTTACTTATGACATTAATTACACTGCTCATTTTCCGTCATAAGATTTCTCACAATTGTTCTAGATTTACCTTTAAATTTCAAAAATATAAAATTAATATCGCCACGCTAAAAGTCCTTGTCCTTGCGACTCCTTCTCAATAGATCGACCTTCTGAAGTGGTGGAAAATTAATGTAACCTAGTTTAGATTTACAATTTAATGATAATTAATATCAGATGGAACTGACAAAGACAGTAGAGTACCTACCGGTGCCCCGGCGCAGGGCAAAAATGAATGCAATGAACAAATATTTCTTCTATTCCATAGACATGCACCCTCGTAAAAGCCATAACTTGCTCCGTCATTTTGTCGAGTATATTAAATCAGCCTTCATCATCATCATCATCATCATCACAACTCCGTGTAATGGGCCCACTGCAGGGCATGAGTCTCTCCTCTGGGTGACGAGGAGCCCCGGGAAGAGAAGCAGCTGGTACATACAAATTTTTTCTTTCGCTCCCAGTCCAGCATGGAAATAATATTACCGCACATAAGCCACTGAAGTAGGTAGTTATATAACAATTTGAAATAAATTTATATAGGTACACCAAAGCATCCACAGAAGATATAAAATAAGAATCCAATAGGCAGAGTGAATAGGCACATAAAAAAAGGACCAAAATTGCTCAGATACAGCAATCCTTTCTTTTATTTATTTATTTCATGCACATTACAAATCACAACCATATCAACATAAAAAACATAAGCATTACTTAGGTATATAGCTGGGTTGTAACTCAAACATATGTGCAAACACAAATACGAATAGCTAAAGCTCCAAATAATAATTAAGGAATCACAATATTAAAAAAGGAATTATTAATATGTAATACAGAAAAAAAAACAATTGCTAAAAAATATTGAAATTATTTAAAAACTAGTGAATATATATAGAATAAAATTTTACAAAAATTTAAAAATTAAAAAAAAATTGAATTAAAAAGACGTCACATGATAGAATTTCCAATTGATATTATTTTTGTAAAATAACCATATCACCTACAAACACCTATTTCCAAATTATAAAAAACAGTGATAAAAAGCTATTGTAAAAAATAAATTACATTAAAATAAAATTTGATAAGAGTATTTAAATGCACAAAAATAATTATCATTGTAACAAACAAGATTAACAATATACACTTTCACACAATTGTATTCAATTTAGTGACGTTTCTCACGAAAAACCTTTTAAAATAATTATAAAAATTATAAAACATCTTATAAATATTTTATTTTGGGCGTTAATGGGCTGTGGTACAAATGAAGGTTGTAATTTTTTTAATATGTAATACAGAAATATTTTCCCACAATTCGTATTCTATTTTAGTTTCTTTTTATATGTTTTTCAAATATATACGTATTAATAGATTTACCAATAAAAAATATAAAAAAAAAACAAAAAGCCGTAGTTCATATAAAGATTGATTGACCTTGAATCCAAATCGTACAGTAGTGAGGGAGCAACCAACTCTATCACGACGCCAGCGCATGATGTTTGCCGACGCGATGCTAAAAAACGTAGACTCCCGCGCACGCGACCGAAGTATGGCGATACTTTTTATAGGGACCTACTTATGTTAATCTATCGATTTAAATATAGACTAGAGAAGATTTATAATCAACTAATGCAGAGCATTAAAATACCGACTTCACGTCAAAACTTTGGCTGAGTTAGAATGTCATCCACGTAAACATTCTCCGAAACCATATATATTTAAAAAAAAAATTGAAGTTTTCAATGAAGTACTCAAACGTTTTCGATGAAATTTATATGTGACCAACTATGAAGTACCTATCCTCTATCATATCGTCAGTGGAAAGGATAAAATGCTAAAAAAGGATACAATGCATTTGTGGAAAATCGAGTAAAAAATTATTTTTTTTCGGAAAAAAATTATACCTCTGATATTGATAAAACTCTAGAGTTAGAGAGATGTTATAAAGAGACAAAATATAATTAGATTTTTTGCTACAATTTCAGCACAACTGTGAGTATCTATCTCTTTCCGTTACTAAAATAACTGTCGCTTTAGCAAAAAAACCCTGAAAAGTAAGAAAATAATATTCAGGAAAAAAATGCTAAACACTATCAACTTAAAAAAACCAATTCATCAATAAATGCGGAAATAGTCTCTTGTCCATTGAACGGAAAATACTAATCTACTTGAAGTAGTCAAATTATAATGACGAAACTTTTGCTACTCTAATACTTGTACTGGTAATCTAATTCCTAGAAAAATTGCTTAATATTACCATATCCTCGTAAATAGCTTGCAGTATAATGTATTTTTTCACTAAACATACATTCTTGCTTAACCCGTATATAGCATTGAGAAATTATAGGAGGAATAGCTAGTGAAATTTTGCTAAAGCGACATCCATACTTATAATATTACTAGCTGTTGCATGCGGTTTTCGAATCCCGCGGGAATTTTGGGATAAAAAATAGCCTATGTGCTATTCCAGACTATATACTATCATTATGTTAAATTTCATCCAAATCCGTTGAGCCGTTCTTCCGTGATTGAGGCACAAACATCCATACATCAAAACTTTCACATTTATAATATAAGTAAGATTTAGTGAACTTTTGCTTAAGCGCCAAAGTCATATAGAAACACGAAAGGCATTTATTGCTAAACTTGTCTCAACTATCAAAATTAAAACCAACGAAAAAATTCTAACATCACAGTAACCAAAGAAAAGCGTAACAAAAAAAGTTCTTAAGCTACTTTTGTTAAAAAAAAGCCTGAAAAAACGCCGCTTTAGTCATTTTGCTGGCGATGTTTTAAGGCAATCTGTCGAAAATTTGGACTGCTAAAGCGCCAAAAAAAGTGCTCCGATCGCTACGAAACCTAGACAGATCGACGCAGAAAAAAATGCTGTCAAACTGTATATATAACTAAATATGGCCAAATTGGCGCTTAAGCATTTTATCCTTTACACTGACGATATGAAACAAGAATTTTCAATTTAATATTATTAGCTGTTGCGCGCGGTTTTCGAATCCCGCGGGAATTTTGGGATAAAAAATAGCCTATATGCTATTCTAGACTGTATACTATAACTATGTTAAATTTCATCCAAATCCGTTGAGCCGTTCTTCCGTGATTGAGGCACAAACATTCATACATCAAAACTTTCACATTTATAATATAAGTAAGATTTAGTGAACTTTTGCTTAAGCGCCAGTCATATAGAAACACGAAAGGCATTTATTGCTAAACCTGTCTCAACTATCAAAATTAAAACCAACGAAAAAATTCTAACGTCACAGTAACCAAAGAAAAGCGTAACAAAAAAAGTTCTTAAGCGACTTTTGTTAGAAAAAGCCTAAAAAAACGCTGCTTTAGTCTTTGTTTTGCTGGCGATGTTTTAAGGCAATCTGTCGAAAATTTGGACTGCTAAAGCGCCAAAAAAGTGCTCAGATCGCTAGGAAACCTGGACAGATCGACTCAGAAAAAAAAATGCTGTCGAACTGTACCTAGTCGGGTCATAAGTTCTGTCAAAACCTCATATTTTTAATTTTCGAATACTGGCCAGAAATACGCTTACTAATTTTAAAAATAGAACGGTTGCGATTGTTGAAAATAAAAAAGAAATTATATTTTATTCATTTTCAAATATGGAGTGGTCGAGTAAAGAAGATAGAATCGCGGTTATCGCGTTGCACCGCTGCGGTTACGCGCCAAAAGAGATTTTCAATATTCTACAAAAATTGAAAATAACATTACGGTTCGTTTATCGTACTATTAAACGATTCACTGAAGAATCAAGCTTCGAAGATCGTAAAAGAAGCGGCCGACCTCGCACAGTTAGGACACCAGCGGTCATCAAAGCAGTGAAGGCGAGAATCGAAAGAAATCCCGTGCGTAAACAGAAAATCCTAGCTCACCAGATGGGGCTAAGCAGAACCACGGTCAAAAGAGTGCTAAATGAAGACCTAGGACTACGAGCTTATCGTAAAAAGACCGGACATTTCTTAAACGAGCGTTTAAAAAAAATTAGGCTAGAAAGATCCCGCGCTTTGTTACGACGGTACGCGGGAAAAAAATACCGCGAAATTCTTTTTTCGGATGAAAAAATTTTTAACATTGAAGAAAGCTATAACAAACAAAACGATAAGGTGTATGCCCACAGTAGTGAAGAAGCGAGCGCGCGTATTCCGAGGGTCCAGCGTGGCCATTACCCTTCCTCATTCATGGTTTGGCTTGGAGTCTCATATTCAGGCATAACTGAGGTGTTTTTCTGTGAAAAAGGTATGAGAACCAGTGCCGTGGCTTATCAAAATACTGTCCTGACAAGCACAGTGGAACCTCTTTCTCAAATAATGTTCAAGAACAGACATTGGACATTCCAACAGGACTCTGCACCGGCTCATAAGGCACGAAGCACGCAAGACTGGTTGACCGCCCGCGGAATTGACTTTATCCGGCATGAAGACTGGCCATCTTCTAGTCCAGACTTAAACCCACTGGACTATAAGATATGGCAATATTTGGAGGAGAAAGTCTGTGCTAAACCTCACCAAAATTTGGAGTCTCTGCGAGCATCTCTGGTTAAAGCAGCGGCAGAAATAGATATGAATGTGGTGCGTGCAGCGATCGATGACTGGCCGCGTAGATTAAGGACATGTGTCCAAAATGGGGGAGGGCATTTCGAATAATGTAATTAAAATTATATTGTACATTTAATAACCTTTCATTTCATATATAATTTTTAAGTAATTGTCTAAAGGTGTATCAGTAATAACATTAAAAGTTTTTGACAGAACTTATGACCCGACTAGGTATATACCTAGGTATATACCCGACTAGGTATATATAGGTATAACTCAATAAGGCCAAATTGGAGCTTAAACATTTTATCCTTTCCACTGCCGATATGAAACAAGAATTTTGAAAATCGATCGATAATTGTCCGAAATATCATGTAACAAAGACACAAAAAAAACATACAGATGAATTAAGAACCTCCTCCTTTTTTGGAAGTCGGTGGAAAAAAATTTATCCCAATTTTAATAAAATGCGCATGATGATGATGATGATGATAGAACAGCGTAGCTCTAGAAGAAACTAACCCCAGGAAACTTATTCTGGTGTCACTGTTGTCAATCGAACGGTTGTTGGTGGTTTTGGTAATTGAGATTTTGGATTTTTTTAATTTGAAGAAGAACTAATAAAAAAAATTAAAATTTGATAGTTTAAAAAAATTCATTATCTACTTTCATTAGCCAAACTATATGCCTAAAGGGCATTTCAAAAAAATGTATGCCTCCTCGTTTTCAACTGTCCCTCATATTTAAACAACAAAATTATTGAAACCATATTCTGAATAATTAGTTTTTAACCGACTTCCAAAAAGGAGGAGGTTCTCAATTCGTCTGTAAGTTTTTTTTTGTGTCTTTGTTACACGATATTTCGGACAATTATGAATTGATTTTGAAATTGTTGTTACATGATATTTCGGACAATTATGAATTGATTTTGAAATTGTTGTTACATGATATTTCGGACAATTATGAATTGATTTTGAAATTGTTGTTACATGATATTTCGGACAATTATGAATTGATTTTGAAATTGTTGTTACACGATATTTCTGACAATTATGAATTGATTTTGAAATTGTTGTTACACGATATTTCGGACAATTATGAATTGATTTTGAAATTGTTGTTACATGATATTTCGGACAATTATGAATTGATTTTGAAATTGTTGTTACACGATATTTCTGACAATTATGAATTGATTTTGAAATTGTTGTTACACGATATTTCGGACAATTATGAATTGATTTTGAAATTGTTGTTACATGATATTTCGGACAATTATGAATTGATTTTGAAATTGTTGTTACACGATATTTCGGACAATTATGAATTGATTTTGAAATTGTTGTTACATGATATTTCGGACAATTATGAATTGATTTTGAAATTGTTGTTACACGATATTTCGGACAATTATGAATTGATTTTGAAATTGTTGTTACATGATATTTCGGACAATTATGAATTGATTTTGAAATTGTTGTTACATGATATTTCGGACAATTATGAATTGATTTTGAAATTGTTGTTACATGATATTTCGGACAATTATGAATTGATTTTGAAATTGTTGTTACATGATATTTCGGACAATTATGAATTGATTTTGAAATTGTTGTTACACGATATTTCTGACAATTATGAATTGATTTTGAAATTGTTGTTACATGATATTTCGGACAATTATGAATTGATTTTGAAATTGTTGTTACATGATATTTCGGACAATTATGAATTGATTTTGAAATTGTTGTTACACGATATTTCGGACAATTATGAATTGATTTTGAAAATTGTTGTTTCATATGATAGAGGATACTTCATAGTTGGTCCCATTTAAATTTCATCGAAATCGGTTGGGTACTTCATTGAAAATTTCAAACTTTTGAAAAAATATGTATGGTTTCGGAGAATGTTTGCGTTGATCACATTCTCAACTCAGCCAAAGTTTTGACGTGAAGTCGGTTTTTCTAATGCTCTGCATTCGTTGATTATTTTTTATTTATTAATGCTGTCCCCTCGTATCAACAATTAACGGAAATGCTAAAAAATATATATAAAAACCTTTTAATTTTTTTTATTTAAATCTATGTAGTACAGTCAATTCTTTTATTTAGTATTTGTAATGATATCGCCACGCATCACCAGGATGGTTTTACTTGGAGAAATCGCTCCATGAGAATAAGTATAGTATGCCTCTAGTATTCACATAAAAACAAATTGCTCATACATAGCAATGAAAAATACTATGATAGCATCAATAAAACTGAAATTATGAAATGTACATAATCGTAACGACATCGTAAAATTAACCACATCATAAAAATACCATTCGCATTTCAATACCAGCATGGTTTAGTGCATATTTGCACTGTCCATTATTATCTCGTGATGCTTTTCAACCGACTTCCAAAAAAGGAGGAGGTTCTCAATTCTTATGTATGATTTTATTTTATTTTTGTTCAGTGATTTTTTGGACAATTATGAATTGATTTTGAATGTTCTTGTTTCATATGATAGAGGATACTTCAGAGGTGGTCCCATAGAAATTTCATCGAAATCGATTGAGAGTAGGTACTTTTTGATAAGTTTGAAATTTTCCAGAAAATATGTATGCAAACGTAGAATATTTACGATGATGATCTTCTTCAGCCAACGTTTTGACAAGGATTTAAAAATGTTAGTGAATTCCATTTTTTTCATACTCTGCATACTTGGTCACTTATATTGTACTATAAATAATAATAAATAAATAAATAAAATCCCCAGACAATCACACCAACTACATGGCCTCAAAGTAAGCGAAGCTTGTGTTATGAGATACCATGTAGCGAACTAGGGGGGAACCTAGAATATAAATATATATAGATAAACACCCAGACCCGGAACATTTTTTTTTTCTTGTTCCGGGCGGGAATCGAACCCGCAACCACTGGCGTCTGAGGCAGATAGGTTTACCCCTTCGCCAAAGTGGTCTGTATACTATCGAACAAAGCCCTGTCTAACTTAACACCGTACTTAAATAATTAATAACGGGTGCTAATTAAACAGACTTCTTTTAAATAGCATTATTCCCCTCTACAAATCTAAGTTGCCTTCTAAATTACTATGTCAGCCACAATCCGATCCACAAACCACGTCGGGGTTATTTAAAAAAGCTCTAGGGTCTACGTATATTACCATATGCAACCTAACTGCTCCTCCTCGCTACGCTCGTCGTCGCACCTAACCGTACCGACTACATCTTAAGGAACGGGAGCCCTTATTGTCGCAAATATTTTTCATCGCAATGTTAATTAATACATATATTACTTAGTATAAATTATTATGGTATAATGTAATATATAAAATTCTCGTGTCACAGTTTTCGTTGCCATTCTCCTCCGAAACGGCTTGACCGATTTTGCTGAAATTTTTTGTGCTTATCCGGTATCTATGAGAATCGGCCAACATCATTTTTTTTTTATTTATATGGCAAAACAACGTTTGCCGGGTCAGCTAGTTATAGTATAAATTGCTTCAAGACACATTTTTCGCATTAGTTATTGTCTCATGGCTAAGTTATGAAAATAGAAGCTTCATCACGTGGCCAAAAAAAATATTCTATGGCTGGACTTATTATTTATCATTAATAACTATCTTGACTCACTACGAATGGAAATACAATGAAAAACTAACCACCATAAACCACCTATGAAATGTTAAATCAGAAGTTTGGTCGTCAAAATCGTATGATATAAAATGCTATCAAAGTTTTACCTGAGTATCGTGATAATGTCGTTAGGAAACCATTTTGTTTATATTTATCTCATAAAGGGGTAAGATCTTTTCAGGGTTGATCTAGCTAGTGAACAAACTCGTATGAAATCCAACGCCAGCTCGATATTTGAAGAGCCAGTCCCTAAGCACCTATACTGATACCTTCGACCTCAACTCCACTTATCATCAGGCGCGATTCAGGTTTAACGTGGATTTCATCATCATCGCAACTCTTGGCAACGAGCCCACTACAGGGCCTGAATCTCTCTCCTGGGTGACGAGGTGGTATAGGCCATTATCCACCAAGCTGGCCTAGTTCTGGGTGGTAGCTAACAGAATTTTCAGGGCGCCGAAATGGCTTCTGACAAACCCTAAAGACTGTATACAAGTATACAGCACCCGGGACCGACTGCTTAACGTGCGTTACGAAGCACGGAAGTCTTCGTGAGAAATGAATGGCCGGCGGTCACCCATCCAAGTACCGACCGCCCCGAACGTTGCTTAACCTGTGATATCGTATGATACACACAGTAACCACCGCGCCGCGCCACGACGATGCGGAGTTAGCCCTCGATAAAAAACAACATTTAGCACACGCTTTGACAACAACTTTGGCGATGGGGTAACACTATATGTATCAATTCCAGCACGTAACAATAAAAAAAAAACTCCGCGTCTATGTGTTTATTATATATGTGTATTTATATTCTATGTTGCACCCTAGTTCGCTACATTTGGTGTGATTGTTTGTGGATTTTATTATTAATATTTAACTAGTACCTACTGTTCTATCGAACGACGTTAAAATCGCAGTTCGATTGTCAGTCAGACGTGAATAAGGAATTGTGTATCGACGTATGATATCGGCATCGTATCGTAACGGTATTTTATGTGATTCGGCCTACTGGTAAAACAGAGCAGGCGCAGGCGGTTCATTGCACTTTTGGCGGCTGCATCAAAATAATAATATTTTAAAAGCTTAATTTTACATTCCTTTCCTTAGGTTGAGGAGCACTACACTGCCTCAACTCCACACAATTCCCGAAATTCCCACGGGAACGGGAAATAAAGGACTTTTTAATTTGTATGAAAAATCTTATTCCTTGAGTGCACGGATGTAATGCTTAGTAGGAAGGTTCTTCAATGGATTTTTTTACATCATCTACCTATTTAAATACTTCAAACGAGATTTATCTAAATAAACATTAGTATTTACAAATACTTTAATTTTGTTACCATTTATTTTAATTATTGAGGTTTAATGTACCGCACGCACATTATTGTTGTTCACATTTTATTTTATTTTATTTATATTGAAATTACTTATCTAATATATAAAATTCTCGTGTCACAGTTTTCGTTGCCATACTCCTCCGAAACGGCTTGACCGATTTTGATGAATTTTTTTGTGCTTATCCGGAATCTATGAGAATCGGCCAACATCTATTTTTTTTTATATGTATGGCATTTGCCGGGTCAGCTAGTGTAGGTATAGTAATTTAGTATTTTTTTGCAAAGAGTTATGTTTGTTTGTGCATAATAAACGTTTATGCTTTCATTCAATGATTTAAAAAAGTATTCATAACTTAAGAATAAGCTATAAATCGATTCACACAAGTAAATACGAAATAGCTTTAAAAATGAAAATTAAATGAAAATGGCCTACTAGTCTATTACTCGTGTCTACGAAAAGTCGTCAAAAGTCTTTTTTCATTTTTTTTAAATAATTGACTATAAAATTTACTATGTAATTACTCAATTAAAAAGGTATCAGTTTAAATAGTATTTAATTGTTGTTGTTTTTATCTTATTTTCCAAAATACTTCTTGCTTAAAAAAGACTTGCGAATGTTTACTAATAGCAGATATCAGTATTTAAACATTGCAGAGTTTTAATCCAAGATCGAAAGTTGATATGAATATTAAAATCCACTAAACTTAACCTACGTAAAAAGGGACTATCTAAACCTTATTAAAAGTCAACAAAATTACCAAGTTCCTATAAACCTGAGTATACTGATTAAACCAACTACACACTGCAGTTAAAACTCAACCTTACCTCCTTATCAACAAGGCGCAATATCATCTAAGTCGTATTTACGAATTGTACAGTTTAATGCAAATTATACGCACTACAGTTGATTTTAAACCTTATCTCGTTATCAATAGAGCGTTAAGATGTCTGGGTGGAACTGCCGGCCGGTCTATTCCACGCATTTGCCACGTGCTATGGTCGTGTAGACTTTCATTCTTCATATTGCTTGCTTGTTGGATATTAATGGATAGTGATTCAATATTATTGGTTTAATAGCAATGGCTATTGGCGTAGTGTTTGTTCAAATACTCCAGTAGCCAAGTGAGCAAAGACCGTTAAAACGCAAGATGTGCGAATTTTATTCCATCGAATTTTGCATGCAACCATCGATAAATAGTCGAATCGACAAGATAAATATTATTTTGTTATTTTATCTTATTATGTAAGCTAATATGCGCACCATAATTTTCGACGACCGGCTGATGTAGCGGTAACATACATTGCCTTCTATGCCAGAGGTCCTGGGTTCGAATCCCGGCGGCGGCGGATATTTGTGTGATGAACACAGATATTAGTCGTCAAGTCATGGATGTTTATATGTTTATTTAAGTTTATTCTAACAAAAATATGTATTTATTCAATATGTATGTATGTTTATATATTTCTTAAGTATATCAGTTATCTAGTATCCATATCACAAGTTCTCGAAACTTAATTTGGGCTAGGTAATGTTGTGTGAGTGTCAGAAATATTTATTTATTTATTCTTTATTATTATAATAGATAGAATTACTCGCTTTGATACCAATGATTAAGACCACAGAACCAAATATGTCATAATCTTAATACACTAAATACCATATTATAAGAAAATATCTATAGAAGGCCCGATTTATCGTTGTCGACGGTAGCATGCTAGCCCCGTGAACTGAACTGGGAGCGAAAGAAAAACTTAGAATGTACGGTCGACTTCAAAAGTGGAGGCATATTATAGCACATTGCAACAAGGATTATCATTTCCTGCACGATCATTGACTGAGTCACACTCATTAATTTAATTAATTTAAGATGTCTGTCAGTTTAATAAGCACCATATCACAGGTAAATCACTATTTTTTAGCGACCTGTATTACCTCTTTCGAACTTAGCGTAAACTATGCCTCCATTTTTCACTTCGACTATACCAGCTGCTTCTCTTCCCGGGCATACTGTAAAAGTCAGTTAAGGGACAGAGGTTTTATTGGCGTCTTTGTGGGCGATACGCTGACCCCCGGTCACTCGTGGTCAAACGTGACATCAGATGATGACGCCTCTGGTGTTAGTTATGGCGTGAAGTTATATATGTATGTAACTAAACCCACGTTTGGCCTCAATCAAGAGAAGAGGAAGAAGATGAAAGCAAACGAGTTCAAGAAGAAACTGGCTCTTCAGAAAAATTGCCGGAACATATCACCACCGAAGCGATGCCATTAGGCGACTTAATACCGCCCTAGCAGCGGTAATATTTGAAGGCGGACTTTAAACGAAGGTTGGTCGCTAGTTAGGTATCCCTAAGGCTGCAAACTGGACAGCAGCGACAGCTGCGCGGGCAGGCGCGCGGAGAAACTGGATTTGTCGCGGTTTCATACAATGTCAATACTTTCTATAGTGTCGCGGAAATCGCTGCCCGCGCCGCTATTGCTCTCGCTGTCGCTGCCGTCCAGCTGATCGTACCTAAGGCGCGTGCGTTATCTGCATAGGTGAAAGGTCGCGGGCCCGCGTTTTCTTTTTTAAGCAAGAAGTATTTTGGAAAATAAGATAAAAACAACAACAATTAAATACTATTTAAAACTGATACCTTTTTAATTGAGTAAAAATTAAAAAAGACTTTTGACCACTTTTGAGCCTAGAGATGTTTAGAATTTTTTTATGGAAGGACTATGAATCCAAATAAAAAACAGTATTTTGTCGTCGAATGAGGAAGACTAGCCCTCTCTAGGATATTTTTCCCCAAAATATTTTTTTGGACACCCTGTATAGTGTGTTAGGGATCGGATTTCTGATAACTGACCCACGTATAGTAGGTACGTTATTTTTTATTGACAAAATACTATACACCTCACCCCTCTGAATGATAGCCATTTAAAAATGTAATGCCTCGAATTTTACGAGTTCACTGAAACTCTTTTTTTTTCATATTTTTATGTCGCCCCCATTAAAAAAAGTGTTATTAGAAAGATTCTGATATTTGCTAGCATTTTAAACATTTTTTGTTATAAAGTAGGAACTGCGAAAATTTTTACTATCTTTTTTAGTTAATATACGTGTAGCGGATATTCTATTTATTTTAACTATACTACATTATTTATTTCACTATAATATATCATTACCGTATAATTATATATTATATTGTATTATTACATAATATTTTATCTAGAATATCTATTTACGCTACTATAATATAATTAGCTACATAATTATTTATTTAAATACTTTCGCGCATGCGCAGCCCGAGTTTCTTTGTTCCCGGCTTTGCTGCGCGGCTACGTTTCCAATGCACGAATATAATACATATTAGTGTACGTGTAATTTACTTAGATACTTCTTAATAGGATAACATAAATAAGTAAATATATTAGATATGAACGGTATAATAAATAAGTAATATGTAATTACATAGAAAGTATTTAAATAAATAATTATGTAGCTAATTATATTATAGATAAAATATTATGTAATAATACAATATAATATATAATTATACGGTAATGATATATTATATTGAAATAAATAATGTAGTACATAAAATAGTTAAAATAAATAGAATATCCGCTACATGCGCTACCTAAAAAATTACGCGGGTTAACCTTAATGCGGTTGCTAGTATTAAATAAAATACGATTAAATAGCCACACTAGTTTTTATGCGTAGCCGTATGATTAGAAACCATTGTATTGTATAATTTAACATAGCCACAGAATAATCTATTCAATTACTTTGATAAGTGCAATTCGATGTTATAAACATATTATTAAACCATTTCAATCATACTAAGGGCGTTAACAACTATTTTAGTCATTACTGTTATATACACTGGAGACCAATCAAGATCAAGTTTTAGTAGGTACTCGCAAAGTTTAAAACCATTTATTGTTCCAGAAAATGAGTAAAAGAGTATTTGTACTCATTTTAAAGCTCAGATCTAGAACTTAAATAATTAAAGGGCTAAGTTTACATTTAGGTCTTAATTTTAAAATTAGAACACTTTTAGTGCGAAAGTATGAAGTGAGTCGATTTTTTTGCTCTGCAGTGTAGTTATTAGCGCTCACTTCAAAACTAGATGGAAAATTACGACATTATAGAAACAAATAAGAAAATTAACAAGTTATTAAATAACTTTAAATTATTATAACATCGCACCAGGGCCCGGAAAACCCCTTTATTTGATTAAGCCTATTGATAGGGTAACCCTATGAAAATCTTACCATATGGAAGTGTAACCCTATTGATATGGTAAGCCTATCGACGTGGTAACACTTTGAATAAAGTTAACTACTTTCGGATGCGCTTACCCTGTGAATTGATAGGGTTGCCTATTTCTATCTCTTTTCCGCGCATGCTGTTGAATTCGGAAGTATAATTCGAAGTGCGAGATTGAATAGATGGTGATATTTTTGATAATTTGATATTCTTAGAGATTAAATTTGCCTGCAGATTTTAAAACCCTATTGAATCGGTAACCTTCAATAGGGTTTTCGATAGGCTTACTGCTTACATGAAGCTAACTCTATTGATATGGTAAGCCTTAAATTAGGGTAAGTCTTCGATACGGTTACCAAATTGATAGGGTTTTTTAAAACAAGTCTATGAAAAACCCAATCAAAAACCTCTTTAAGGGTAAGCGGTTCCGGTCCCTGCATCGCACAAGGGAGGTTTAAATAATCCCAATTGCCAAAGTTTTTATAAAAGTTTGATGCACAAATAAAGACCGTGGCGAGTTGGAAGTCGTACGCAACTTTTTTTAATAAAGAAGAGTGGTTTAACCGCTAATAAAATAAATGATTTAATTCAAGTTCATGATAGCGAAAACCACAACAACAAATTGTGTGGTTTTGAACCATCATGTGACATGCAGGACCGCCCTAATAGCACCTTGAATGAAGTACGATCTCGTGATTATCTAAATTAAATATTTATAACATTTGCACCATTTCATTTTCAATTTACTTCCAAAGGGAGGAGGTTCTCCATTCGTCTGTATGTTTTTTTTGTGTCTTTGGTACACGATATTTCGGACAGTTATGAATCGATTTTGAAAATCTTTGTTTGATATGATAGAAGATACTTCAGAGTTGGTCCTATATACATCATCATCGAAATCGGTTGAATACTTCATTGAAAATATCAAGTTTAAAAAAAATATATGTATGGTTTCGGAGAATGTTTACGTTGATGACATTATAATTCAGCCAAAGTTTTGACGTGAAGTCGGTTTTTTTAATGCTCTTTATTCGTTGATTATCATTATCTCCGAGTCCAGTACAACAACGCGTTCAGGGTGCTGCTGGGGCTGCCGCGGTTTTGCAGTGCATCAACGATGTTTGCTATTGCAAACACTGATAGCTTCGCGACCATCATGCGCAAACGGTGTGCCTCTATGCTGCGCCGCATTCGCGACAGCCCCAACAGCCTCCTGAATGCTATAGCAGATCGCTGGGACTCTCCTATGGTCGCTTGGTGGATAAGACTCTGCACGCAATAAAATAAAATAATATTTACGAATGTGACATATATTTTGAAATTATAATTATGTTTAACTTGAATATTTACAATTTTGACATTAATTTTTATAGTGTTGACATTGTTTTTAAATTTGAATTTATGATGACTAAGTAATGATAAAATTGATTTGAATGACTAACATTAGTATTTAAGTTCGCATTGTTACTAACCTTTAATATGGATAATTTCTGAAAAATATATTATTATTATCTAGCTTAAGTAAGTTTCTTATAGAGCTTGCGTTATGGATACTAGATAACAGATTAATAAACTATCTATTTATCTATGACAAAGGCCAAGGTTCTCCAGACCGATTGCACCGACTGCACTGCCCACATCCAGCGTTTACTCGCGACTTTGACCAGATCGTCCGGAGGCCTGTCTTCGTTGCGTTTCCCAAGTACGTGGCCGCCACTTGAGAACCCTATAATCCAACAGCCATCAGTTCTCCAAGCTATGTGCCTTGCCCATTGCCACTTCAACTTTGCAACTCTTCTGCCTATGTCGGTAGCTTTGGATCGATTGTGAACCTCCTCATTTCAGATTCGATCCCGCAAGGAATATCCGAGCATAGCTCTGACATCCTTAACTTCACGGTTTACCTATATCTGTATTCACTGCACAAATATAAACGAAAATCGAAGGACTCATTGGATCTGGGTGTACTTATTTAGGGAGTATTAGACGTATTTTCGGCGTTTATTTGTCAATTTAGCTTGACTTTAATTCCTTTGCCATTGTGTAATGGTTTATTAGTGTGCCTGTGACTTAAAAATATTTTGGAGAGAATTTTCGGGATAGCTACTTTCGATAGAAAAAGTTTTACTTATGGTAGGTAACTGCTTTAAATAATAAAATCTGACAGACAATCACACTAACTACATGGCCCCAAACCAAGCAGCTTGTGGTATGAGATACATGTAGCGAACGAGGAGGACCCTAGAACATAAATACGTAAAGAGATAACAACTAGACTCGGAACTTTTATTTTTCTAGCTCCGTGCGGGAATCAAACCCTCGACCGAACGTATTCCTAAGGCTGTTTCTTTGTTCCCGGCTTTGCTGCGCGGCTACGTTTCCAATGCACGAATATAATACATATTAGTGTACGTGTAATTTACTTAGATACTTCTTAATAGGATAACATAAATAAGTAAATATATTAGATATGAACGGTATAATAAATAAGTAATATGTAATTACATAGAAAGTATTTAAATAAATAATTATGTAGCTAATTATATTATAGATAAAATATTATGTAATAATACAATATAATATATAATTATACGGTAATGATATATTATATTGAAATATATAATGTAGTACATAAAATAGTTAAAATAAATAGAATATCCGCTACATGCGCTACCTAAAAAATTACGCGGGTTAACCTTAATGCGGTTGCTAGTATTAAATAAAATACGATTAAATAGCCACACTAGTTTTTATGCGTAGCCGTATGATTAGAAACCATTGTATTGTATAATTTAACATAGCCACAGAATAATCTATTCAATTACTTTGATAAGTGCAATTCGATGTTATAAACATATTATTAAACCATTTCAATCATACTAAGGGCGTTAACAACTATTTTAGTCATTACTGTTATATACACTGGAGACCAATCAAGATCAAGTTTTAGTAGGTACTCGCAAAGTTTAAAACCATTTATTGTTCCAGAAAATGAGTAAAAGAGTATTTGTACTCATTTTAAAGCTCAGATCTAGAACTTAAATAATTAAAGGGCTAAGTTTACATTTAGGTCTTAATTTTAAAATTAGAACACTTTTAGTGCGAAAGTATGAAGTGAGTCGATTTTTTTGCTCTGCAGTGTAGTTATTAGCGCTCACTTCAAAACTAGATGGAAAATTACGACATTATAGAAACAAATAAGAAAATTAACAAGTTATTAAATAACTTTAAATTATTATAACATCGCACCAGGGCCCGGAAAACCCCTTTATTTGATTAAGCCTATTGATAGGGTAACCCTATGAAAATCTTACCATATGGAAGTGTAACCCTATTGATATGGTAAGCCTATCGACGTGGTAACACTTTGAATAAAGTTAACTACTTTCGGATGCGCTTACCCTGTGAATTGATAGGGTTGCCTATTTCTATCTCTTTTCCGCGCATGCTGTTGAATTCGGAAGTATAATTCGAAGTGCGAGATTGAATAGATGGTGATATTTTTGATAATTTGATATTCTTAGAGATTAAATTTGCCTGCAGATTTTAAAACCCTATTGAATCGGTAACCTTCAATAGGGTTTTCGATAGGCTTACTGCTTACATGAAGCTAACTCTATTGATATGGTAAGCCTTAAATTAGGGTAAGTCTTCGATACGGTTACCAAATTGATAGGGTTTTTTAAAACAAGTCTATGAAAAACCCAATCAAAAACCTCTTTAAGGGTAAGCGGTTCCGGTCCCTGCATCGCACAAGGGAGGTTTAAATAATCCCAATTGCCAAAGTTTTTATAAAAGTTTGATGCACAAATAAAGACCGTGGCGAGTTGGAAGTCGTACGCAACTTTTTTTAATAAAGAAGAGTGGTTTAACCGCTAATAAAATAAATGATTTAATTCAAGTTCATGATAGCGAAAACCACAACAACAAATTGTGTGGTTTTGAACCATCATGTGACATGCAGGACCGCCCTAATAGCACCTTGAATGAAGTACGATCTCGTGATTATCTAAATTAAATATTTATAACATTTGCACCATTTCATTTTCAATTTACTTCCAAAGGGAGGAGGTTCTCCATTCGTCTGTATGTTTTTTTTGTGTCTTTGGTACACGATATTTCGGACAGTTATGAATCGATTTTCAAAATCTTTGTTTGATATGATAGAAGATACTTCAGAGTTGGTCCTATATACATCATCATCGAAATCGGTTGAATACTTCATTGAAAATATCAAGTTTAAAAAAAATATATGTATGGTTTCGGAGAATGTTTACGTTGATGACATTATAATTCAGCCAAAGTTTTGACGTGAAGTCGGTTTTTTTAATGCTCTTTATTCGTTGATTATCATTATCTCCGAGTCCAGTACAACAACGCGTTCAGGGTGCTGCTGGGGCTGCCGCGGTTTTGCAGTGCATCAACGATGTTTGCTATTGCAAACACTGATAGCTTCGCGACCATCATGCGCAAACGGTGTGCCTCTATGCTGCGCCGCATTCGCGACAGCCCCAACAGCCTCCTGAATGCTATAGCAGATCGCTGGGACTCTCCTATGGTCGCTTGGTGGATAAGACTCTGCACGCAATAAAATAAAATAATATTTACGAATGTGACATATATTTTGAAATTATAATTATGTTTAACTTGAATATTTACAATTTTGACATTAATTTTTATAGTGTTGACATTGTTTTTAAATTTGAATTTATGATGACTAAGTAATGATAAAATTGATTTGAATGACTAACATTAGTATTTAAGTTCGCATTGTTACTAACCTTTAATATGGATAATTTCTGAAAAATATATTATTATTATCTAGCTTAAGTAAGTTTCTTATAGAGCTTGCGTTATGGATACTAGATAACAGATTAATAAACTATCTATTTATCTATGACAAAGGCCAAGGTTCTCCAGACCGATTGCACCGACTGCACTGCCCACATCCAGCGTTTACTCGCGACTTTGACCAGATCGTCCGGAGGCCTGTCTTCGTTGCGTTTCCCAAGTACGTGGCCGCCACTTGAGAACCCTATAATCCAACAGCCATCAGTTCTCCAAGCTATGTGCCTTGCCCATTGCCACTTCAACTTTGCAACTCTTCTGCCTATGTCGGTAGCTTTGGATCGATTGTGAACCTCCTCATTTCAGATTCGATCCCGCAAGGAATATCCGAGCATAGCTCTGACATCCTTAACTTCACGGTTTACCTATATCTGTATTCACTGCACAAATATAAACGAAAATCGAAGGACTCATTGGATCTGGGTGTACTTATTTAGGGAGTATTAGACGTATTTTCGGCGTTTATTTGTCAATTTAGCTTGACTTTAATTCCTTTGCCATTGTGTAATGGTTTATTAGTGTGCCTGTGACTTAAAAATATTTTGGAGAGAATTTTCGGGATAGCTACTTTCGATAGAAAAAGTTTTACTTATGGTAGGTAACTGCTTTAAATAATAAAATCTGACAGACAATCACACTAACTACATGGCCCCAAACCAAGCAGCTTGTGGTATGAGATACATGTAGCGAACGAGGAGGACCCTAGAACATAAATACGTAAAGAGATAACAACTAGACTCGGAACTTTTATTTTTCTAGCTCCGTGCGGGAATCAAACCCTCGACCGAACGTATTCCTAAGGCTGCCAACTGGACGGCAGCGACAGCGACGCGGGGAATCTGGGCCGTTCTCGACACCAGCGGGCGTGAGAGCGATTTGTCGCGGTTTTATACAAACTCAATACTTTCTATCGTGTCGCGGAAATCGCTGCCCGCGCCGCTGTAGCTGCGTCCAGTTTGCAGCCTTAATAGCGTCGTGGTAGCGTGTTACACCACTGCGCCACGAGGGTCCTGGATCACTTTTTAATCGTATTAGGTACCACCATTCTGCTTGGTTCTACTTCTACATAGCTCTGCTAAATAGATTTGCAGGATAGGCGGTATTTCTCAAGTATTGTCCTAATAGAAGTGTACGCGAATATCGTGTGACAATACCGCCTATTAAGACTCCTGTAAGTACTGTTGTAGGTTCTATATATGCCGAGTATTGGCCGTCTAAGTAATCTGCTGTATGTGGCACTAATTGTGACTAATGGACTCGAAAATAGGTCGTGCATGGAGTACTGTAGCTACCTTTGGGATGGTTCTTCCAAATACCAGCTCGAAGCGCTAGACTCAGTTGACCGAGCCCGGAAACTAATTAATAACGACTACCTCACAAATAAAAAATTTCAGAGTCTAGAGCATCGTCGTAAGGTTGCCTGTTTGACAGTATTTTATCGGCTACATTTTGGAGAGTGTGCGAGTGCTCTTTTTGACCAAACTGAACCCACTCCTGTTTACCACCGGACTACCTGACGCAGACATAACTTCCATTCGTATATAGTGGATTTACCAAGTAGTTGAACAAAACGCTTCGATAGTTCCTTTTTGGTACGGATTATCAAGGTGTGGAACAGTCCTGGTACTTACATTCGTGGTACTTTTAAGTGTCGAGTCAAAGTCAAAAGAATCTTTATTTCGTAAGTATTTAAATACATTTGAAATAAGTCAAAATTTACAAATTGAACTGAATCTACCACCACTTCAGAAAGTCGATCTGTTGAGAAGAAGTGGCAAGAAACTCAACAGCAATCATCTTTTAAAAATACACAATAACAATAACAATTTACATTCTTCTTGGTGAATAGGTATCTCGTGGATGGACGTGGCATGGACGTACCATCAGGTGGCATGAAAGACAAACGTCCTATCCGTCTATACTAATATTATAAAGAGGAAACCTTTGTATTTTTGTATGTTTGTATTGAATAGGCTCAAAAACTACTGGACCGATTTCAAAATTTCTTTTACCATTACTTAGAGGGATTCCTCCGAATCCGTATAGGCTACTTTTTATCCCGGAAATCCCGCGGGAATCGAAATTGCGCGGGTAAAACCGCGCGCAACAGCTAGTATAATATAAAAAAGACTGTTAAAATTAACTTTGTTTTGAATTATAATATTATATTCAGGAAAACGCACTCTGCGGTATTATTATTTTTAATTAGGTACCATAACATTACGTTTCATGATCGCATTCTTAGGACGATGTTTTAGGGTTGGCAACGCCACAAAAATTTCCTTGGATTGATGGTGTATATGATTGGTGGTGATTAATTAGCATCAGCATTATACAGTGTCGTTTTTTTTATTATTTGACATTTTAATACAGTTGTGAATTACTTACATTAGCATTTCTTCTAATTCCAGCTTTTCCGCCATTCACGGCTAGGGACACAACTGTTTTCAAAACACCCATTTTGTGCCTGCAACAAAGAAAGTCAAATAGTAACGAAAACACTACTCTCTTTTGCTGCAAAGAGTACAAAGATTTTATTAAGAATGCACCAGAAATAGACTGCAATATAGTGAATCGTGAAAGGTAATTTCCATATTTGTAATCTTTTTTGTTCTGTATGCTAGGTCATATGAAAATAGAGTTGTTACAACACAATGTTTTTTTTTTAATTAACAATATCGTCAAATTGAGAAACAATACATTTTGACTCTCAAAATATTTCATACTCTCATTGCTAGAGTGGGATTGCTTCACTTCATTTCATGACCACTTTGGTGATGGGGTAAACCTATCAGATGCCAGTGGTTGTGGGTTTGACACCCCACACTTGACAAGAAAAATATATATATATTGTGTCTGGGTGTTTATCTATCTATTTATGTATTTATATTCCCCTCTAGTTCGCTACATGGTATCCCATAATACAAGCTATGCTTACTTTGGGGCCATGTAGTTGGTGTGTTGTCTGGGGATTTTATTTTATTATTTTATTTGCTATTTCATTGACTTTAAATAAATGCAAAAAACTAATTTTGCTTCTACTGTAACCGTTTTAAAGATCCATATCTTTTCTTCTCTCTCTTTTGCATTATTTTAGGCTTTACCTATACACCCACTGCCTTAAGTATTCATGATGCATTTTATAAAAAAAAAATGTTGGTAAACAGAATTTATCACACTGAATAAACAAGGGACCATAGCTTCTGAAAGGCATACAAAAGGTTGAAAATACAATGAAGTCTGTTTGAAAATGTCTTTTAAAGTTGGGAACTAAAACTTTCAACCGCAGTGTATTTGCTAATAAAGATAAGATAATTAAGTAGTTGATCTTGATATAAAATCTTTCTAATGATGCTTTTTACTGATTAAAGCTTCCCCTTAAAACTTTCAACAACAGAAAAATTCTATAAAACAATAAAAAGTTGGTTGTGTCTAGTCTACTGCACTTCAAAGTGTTAAGTAATGTTCTACACAACCAAAATTGGCAGATTTGGAGCAATACAATGCACTGAAACATTCACTGTTTATGTTGAGTTTGGTTCAGTGTAGCAGTATCACCAGATTTTTTCATTGCAGATGCACTAGAAACCACACTCACATTGCAACACATTATCTGAATCTGATAAAAAAGCAATTTATATACATATGGATCTTGCAAACATGTCATTCTTACAGAACTAAACCACATGTGTGACTTTACTTTTTTGTTTTATATCACACTGCACATTAAACAATGAATAATTGGATGAGAAGATCAGAGAAATCTTAATGAAGTACTTTTAAAGGGTGTTAAAGTGTCAAAAGTCAAAATTGAAGCTAAAATCAATAAATAACTATTGCTTATTCACTAATTGTGCTTGTGGGAAAAGTGGATTGTTTCTCTGACTACTACCATATGGGTAGGTTTTCAATCAAAAGACATAATAATAGCCTTTCTATACAAGTCATGAAAATATTTCTAATTAAAATCTAATTAAATTTTATGGTGAAACTACTAAATTATTAAATAATAAATTACGCCAAATTATAGTTATTTTATTTTATCAAGTATTTAGGTCAGAGTGTAGGAAAGGGTGTGCGCGATTATAAGGGGACTTGGGACTTAGAAAAATTATTACTTCTTAATATGTATTACTTCACTCATCTTTTTTGGAATTACAAATAATAGTGCTTGGTATTTTTAAGACACAGCAGTAAAAAAATACTTTTGAGGCTTGCAAAATATTAAGTTTTAAGGACAGATATAAATTGAGGACTTTATCTCCTATGAGGCAAAATATAATTAGGACCAGTTACTAATAAAAAACGAACAAATTGAAAACGGTCATAACGTGAAAACTTAAGGTACTTTTCGTAAAAAAAATAACTGCTTATTTATTTTACTTAAAACTTAAAACAATCGTCTCAAAAAGCAAAAACTGCCATGTAAGCAAAAAAGGGTTAGAATAACATTGTGCATTCGAAATTATTTTGTAATATTAAACTCATGAGACACTACCTACCTACGTAATTACATCTAAATTTAGGTCACAGAAGAAGTACGATAGATAGGTATCGCATGCATAAATAATTGCAAGTACATATACATATAAAGTGCAAAGATGAGCAGTGTTCTGTTTATCTGAGCACGACAAAATATCATTCTATTCTGAGTACAAAGTAACGGTAGCAACGACTACCGGTTACCATTTACTTACCCAGTAATTGATAAAATGCAACACGAAATGAATAGAATTCAAACAGCGTTGTTAGTCAATAACTTTTTAAGTAATGATCAACTAGTCACAAAAGATCCAGTTCAATAAGGCACTCACTGAAACGTTTTGTTCAACCAAACACAAAGGAAAATAAAAAACTTTTGAAAATGTTCAAAGTTAATTTACAAACACACACAACTCCCCCGCACGCCGGCCGTACAGAGAATGCAATGAATGAATGAAGCGAACTCATAACAAGAAGAGTGAAAGAATCAGACTTATATTTTCTTGGCCCTAGTTCCTCTGTAGAAGGAAACTTAACAACGTAACAATTTAAAAATTATCGACAAAATGTATCGATGAACCTATAACTTTAATTCCAGACTTGACGCAGTGGGTGCACGGGTAAATGCGAATTACCCCTCCACCCACTGGTGGGTGAAGGCGGTGGGTGGAAGGGTCATGGCCCGAAATTAATAGGTAAGTAGATATCTGTTGTTTTTATTTACTGGTTGCCTTTGTCAGCTGATGGTCTATTGCTACCCGGACAGACTGTTGAGAATGTCAGGAACTCAGGAACTACCACGATCATGGTAACTAACTTCAACATTGTAGCAAAACTAAAAGTAACCGACCAAATTTTTTTTTCTTGATATTGACCATCCAAATAATGGGAACGAATGTGTTTTAGTTAAATATTATGGAGGTGAGCAACGAAAAAATTGTTGACTTTCTCAAGATTCTCCAAACACTGTCTCTGTTTAAATCTTAATGATTTAGGAACCCGAGAAAAGTTTTCAAGAATTGCGCATCACTAAATGATTTTTTGAAACGAATAACGCAATTATTATGCTTATAAAAATTAATGTTTCCGTAAAAGATACTTTATTATAATAAGATTTTGCTTTTAAACTTATTTTATGAAGGACCAGTTTTTTCTTAGTCCCGTATGCTTTTATCTTCGACCTCATCTTTACCTACCATCAGGTAAGATTGAGGTCAATCCAAAAGCGGAGCTTAAAAAAACTTAGTTACTGGACAGGGTAAATGAAAACTTTTTATTCGTGGTGATCTTTCCTTTACCACATTGACTTACATTCATCCTTTCCTGAACTCTGGGGCCCGTGCAGCAAGGTAAGGAAGGACGTTAATAGTGATAAGATTTTATTACGTTGGTTACATTCGTTCTTTCAATTAATCAATGTCATGTCAGTCAATGTCATAAAAACGTGGTCATTGGTGTCAGGTGTGGTTGATGTAAATAAAATTTCACTGCATAAAAATAAACATTGCGCTTTATTGTGTTGTATTGAATTAAAATGCTTTTCTAGCAATAAACTATATATGTTTGGTATATTAAATGAAATCTCATTCCCAAAATGAGTGAAACTGAGTTTAAAGAATTTTCTGAGCTAGGTGTGAAACCATGGTTGATAAAACAATTGTTTTCTTTGAGTAAGTTATTTTATAGCCACTTTGTATAAATTTTGTAATGATTCACGGTGCTGAATATTCTTGGGAATACTTTAATTTCATTGTGTGTAAAGTCACTGTCACTGTTTAATTTATATTTTGTAACTACATAGGTATTCAAATGGGATTTTTAACCAATTTACTTCAGAAAAATCATTAACCCCTGTCAAGAATTAATAGTAATGAAATGATACCTTTTTGCCTTCGGTTTCTAGTACTTAGGTAAATCTAGTGGATATTGTGATTTTTAATTGCTCTGCTATCATTCCAGGTATTAAAACTCCTACGCCAATTCAAAAAGGCTGTGTAAAACATATATTAAATGGTGGAGACTGCATTGGAGCTGCTAAAACAGGATCTGGGAAAACTTTTGCCTTCGCTTTACCAATCATTCAACACTTGGCTGAAGATCCGTATGGCATATTTGCTCTAATTTTAACACCAACTCATGAACTTGCATATCAGGTAACTTCTTATGACTTAAGATTTAAATTTATTTTATTTTGTTAACACAAAAAAAAATAAACACATGGTATTCAAATAAAAGTAAATAGGTGGCATTCATATGACTATGTACTTTATTAACTTTTATATTCAATAAGTATAATTGAGTATTTTGTAAGTGTACAAATAACATTTAACTTGTAATGTTTGTTTTTCTTGCAAAGTGATGTCATGACTCATTATGCATAGAGTTGTTTGTTTGTATATTTTTCTGCAGAGACTGTGTATTTTTAACTTGAGACTTCTTGATTTAATGGCTTATAAAGCTGATTATCCAGCACCAACTAAACTAAGTTATTTGTAGCTTAGCAAGCCAGTTTTTCATACAGTTGCATTTACTAGATTGACAAGTTTAGGTTCTCTATTAAAATTATTAAGAACTTTCATTTTTGCAGCATGCATTCCACATAGCCATAAAAGGCAAAGTGTTGTCTTAAAGCACAATATTGTGTTTTAAGACAAAATATTTTAGTATCTTAGCTGCATGTAGCACTCTTAATTTGTAAGGTTTCTTATTCTTGTTCTTTTGTTTATGAGAAATGATAAAATTTAATAAGTTAAGTTTAGTTAGTTAAAGTTAATTTGAAAAATGATTTATTCTCAGTACTTAGTAGGTTTGGTGCTCATTTTAAGAACTATTATGATTATGACTAATCTAACAATCTCTAAAACTTATTTTTTGGACATATCTGCACAACTTAATCCATGCTTAGCAGTTATAATTCTTCGTGGTAAATGAACCCTCAATTTCTGGAAAATGCAGTAAACATAAAAAAAATACTCAGAAACGAAGTAAAATATGAAAATATTTCACTTAAATTTAGGATTACATGAGTATTCCATTGACTGAACTGAATTATCTAATATTAGTGGAATTTATTTAAATAACTTACCCTGTTTACATACTTACATAAGTACCTTTTATTTGTAGCTATTTGTCTTATCAATGAGAAAATTGAAATGTCTATACATTATTATTTTTATTTTTTTATTATTATATTTATTTTTTGGAATATTCAATTAATTTAATAACTTGTCTATATATTTATTTTTTGGAATATTCAACTAATTTAATAAAGCTGAAAAGTTTCCTAAGAGAAAAAAAGTAAAAAATAAACTACTATCAACTATACCATGTGTAACAAAAGGGAGAGATAAAAGTTAAGGGTTAGCTTCTATACCATACATAGAATATACAGTAAAAGAATTTCACTGACTTTAGGTCCATGAGTCTCTCCCCTGGATGACCAGAAACTTAAGGTCATAAACCACCAAATTGTGGGTCAGTTCAATAACATATTAAGCCAGTTCATTTCAAAACGACTTCAAAAAAAGGAGGAAGTTCTCAATTCGACTATGTCTTTTTGTTATGTTTGTTACCTCATAACTTTTGACTGGGAACCGATTTTGATGATTCTTGCTTTATATGATAGAGGATACTTCATAGTTGGTCCCATAAAATCGATTGAGTACTTCATGTGTTTTTTTAATTATTTATGAATTCGGAGATCGTTTACCTTGACGACCTTATACTTCAGCCACAGTTTTGATGTGAAGTCGGTTTTTTAATGCTCTGCATTCGTTGCATATGTTTCAGATAGCAGATCAATTTACTATCCTCGGTCAATCGTTGAACCTACGAGTATGCATAGTAACAGGGGGTTCAGATCAACTGGAAGAGTCATTGAAGTTAGCCAAGAGACCACACATAGTTGTTGCCATGCCGGGGAGGCTGGCTGATCATATCACGGGATGCGACACATTCAGTTTGAAGAAGATTAAATACTTGGTTTTAGATGAGGCTGATAGGTAAGTGAATGATTATTATAATAATCTTAAAGATGGCTTAGAACAGCCCTACCGTATCTGGATCAGCGTATCGTAATAGGAACCCTCCGGGGTTGGCCTGGCTACCGACTAAAGAATAGTGGCAGCGAGCCATACATGATTTTAGTTGATGTTTTTTCGTGGCGTTTCACAATCAAAAACATATAAGACTATTCGAAACTAATTCCTGAGTAACTCAGTGCAAAAACTACTCGTATACGAAAGTTACACGAAAAGATATTGCATTTTGAATCTTATATGTTTTCTTTGTCTTTCGCACTTACAATTCAATTTAGGGACGAATTTTATTTATTTTAAAAAGGCTACACACTTTGAACCACCTGTTGAAAATTCGTAGAAAAATAAGTTATTAAGATAAATGATGATTAGAAAATGTTCCCGGTGTGGGCGTTTATGTAGGTAATATGTATTTTCTATTCTAGGATCCCTCCTAATTCGCTACCTACATGGTATCCCATAACACAAGCTTTGCTTACCCTGAGGCCATGTACCTAGTTGGTGTGATTGTCTAAGCTCTTTTTTAAACTCTGCCTTAGTACTCTGAGTGCAATTGTTGCAAATAATAACACGGAATCGGTTTACTTAATGGGTGATTACAACGCGCATCGTGGTGAACCATTTTGGAAAGAATTGTGTGATTTTTGTTCTGAACAACTATGGACATGTGCGGACACTGACATATTAGGATTACATTCCAATACACATACGTATGTTAGCAAACAAAATGGAAGCCTACGTTGGCTAGATCACTGCTTAGTAACACAGTCAGCTAGGGACACAATTACTCAAATTTGTGTAGGTCGAGATGTTTATTGATCACAGGCCACTTATAATAGAGTGTGATTTAAATATGGTTTTGACTAAATTGGAAATGCGTACTGAGCATTGTAACAAAGTATTATGGCGTCACAAGTCACCCGATCAGATTGATAAATATCGAAACTTGTGCAATGAACACCTGAGACAAATCAACTTTCCGGCTGAGTTTACAGGGTGTGCAGATAGAACTTGCACAGAAAAATCTCATAGGCAGGACTTGGACAGCATGTATAAAAATATTATAGATATTCTTTGTAAGGCAGCTGTTGAGGTCAGTTCGCAGGTTAATAGTGAAAAAAGAAAAAAACGGATTATAGGATGGAATAAGTATGTGCGTGTGGCATACGATCAGGCCCGGCTTGATACTCAGTTATGGTTATCTTATGACAAGCCCAGAGAAGGCGCGTTGTTTAAAAATATGATGGAGAGCCAGAAAGTTTTTAGAGGGAAACTAAAGTGGTGTCAACGGCATCAGAACCAAATTAAAATGGACATCATAGCTTCTCACCGATCAATAAACAATTTTGCGCAGTTCTGGAAAGAAACCAATAAGCTGAATGTCAGGCCGGGTCTGCCGGCTAGCGTGGGGGGCTGCAGTACGGAAAATGACATCGCGGAAATGTTTAAGGACCATTTTCAAGTAACTATGCATTTGACTGTGCCACAGCAAGTACGTGGGGACAAAGCCGCCAATAGCCGTCAGCCGCTTCGTTTTTCTGTTAAACAGGTGGCCATAACAATTAAAAAAATGAAAGGAGGCAAGTCAGCGGGTCATGACGGCTTGAGCATCGAGCACCTTAAGTACGCAGGTGTTCACCTGCCGCGAGTATTAGCAACATTTTACTCTTTGTGTATAAGCCACTCCTACCTTCCAAAGGAAATGCTTAAAACAATAGTAGTTCCCATCGTGAAAAATAAAACTGGAAACCTCGCTGACCATAACAATTATAGACCCATCTCGTTAGCGACGGTCGTAGCAAAGGTTTTGGATAGGTTGATGGACACTGAGCTGGAAAGGTTCGTTGAACTCCACGATGCACAGTTCGGATTCAGATCAGAATTGTGTACCGAAAGCGCGATACTCTGTCTGAAGCAAACGGTCCGCTACTACACAGACCGCCACACTCCCGTGTACGCCTGCTTCCTCGACCTCACTAGGTCCTTTGACATGGTGGTGTACGACATTCTGTGGCAAAAGCTGGAGAGAGCGGGCGTTCCATGGGAACTTGTACAACTTCTCAAGCACTGGTACGATAGGCAGACTAATTGTGTAAGGTGGGGAAATTCGTCTTCCAGCGAATATCGATTACAATGTGGGGTGCGACAGGGTGGGGTTGCATCACCTAGGTTGTTCAGTCTCTACATAAATGATCTGATCGTTGAGCTCAGCAGTAAACCTGTAGGTTGCACGATAGATGGCGTAAGCCTAAATAATTAAGTTACGCAGACGATATGGTGCTGCTGGGACCAACGGCTGGATCAATTAGGACTCTTTTGGATACCTGCGAGGAGTACGCAAGGCTACATGGCCTTGTGTACAATATTAAAAAGACAGAATACCTGATTTTTAGGCCAACTGGCAAAAATATTCCCTATGAGCCCGCTATAAAACTTTATGGCTCTTTACTCGCAAGAGTAAAAAAAATTAATTACTTGGGACATTACTTGACGGAGGACCTTAAAGATCAGGTAGACATAGAACGAGAACGCAGAGCACTGGCGGCCAGGTGTAATATGTTGGCTCATAGGTTCGCGCACTGTAGTGTTGAGGCAAAAATCACACTTTTTAAGGCCTTCTGCCAATCTTTTTACACGGCAGGGCTGTGGTTTTATGAGCGCGGCTCGAAAACAGCACTAAATACTCTTCGGGTGCAATACAATAATGGTCTCAGGATACTCTTAGGTCTACCGCGTCATTGTAGCGCCTCACTCATGTTTGCGTCTCTGAGAATAGATGACTACTTTGCCATAATACGTAAAACGAACGCTTCACTCATGGCCAGGTTGAAGTCCAGCACTAATAGTATATTGAGAATGTTTGCTAATAAACTGGAGCTTTCAATATGGAAGCACTTTATGTCTGTTTTAGTTAATGTATAATTTTTAAATCTATTTTTTATTCCCTTTTTTGTATTACTAACATAGTTTTTTAAGTTGTTAACAAGTGGGCCAAGATGCCACAATAAATGAAATTTATTATTATTATTATTTAAACTCTTTTTAACAAAAGTTCGTACTTCTATCTAACACCGTAGATGATCTCTCGAGTACGGGCAACAATTTAGGAGAAATCTAATGAACACAGTTTAATTTAAAATAGATTGTTCCTTTTTTTTTAAATAAACGTCCCATACGTTTGTCTTCCATGACACTTGATGGTAAGTGGACATCAAGACTAAGGTGGTACACGTTCATCCACGAGAAACCTATTCACTCGACGCTTAAAAGTACCAGGACTATACTGGTCAGGAAAAATAGGCGCAGGCAGTTCATTCCAAACTTTGGCGACCCGTATCAAAAAGGACCTGTCAAAGCGCTTAGTTCGACTTTTCGGAATATCTACCACATACGGATGGAATTTTTTTCTGCGTCTAGTAGTCCGATAATAAAAGGGTGAGGGTTCGATTTGTTCAAACAGAGCTCTCGCCTGGGAATCGAACCCAAAATAACTGACCTAAAAGTGTTTGTTTTGTGGATGTCATCATCATCATTACAACTCTTTGTAATGAGCCCACTGCAGGGCTATGAGACTCTCACCTGGGTGACCAGGAGGTTTAGGCCATAATCCACCAAGCTGGCCCAGTGGTAATTGAAGGATGTCAAAATTTTCAGGTTGTCGCAATGGCTTCTGACAAACCCTAATGACTACCTCTATATAAGTATACAGCACCCGGGACCGACTGCTTAACGTGCCCTCCGTAGCACGGAAGTCGTCGTGAGAAATGTATGGTCGGCGGTTACCCAACCTAATACCGGCCGCGCTGAGCGCGCTTAACCTGCGATATCGTATAATATGCACAATAACCACGTCGCCACGACGACTTAGACTGTATGGATGTAGATCTCATTAATACTGTAAATTTTATTTTTCAGGCTATTCAGCGAGTCATTCAAAGATGATTTGGAGACTATATTTAATGCTGTATCCCCGAAGAGGCAGAATCTTCTATTTTCCGCTACCATAACTGATGAAGTAAAAGAGTCCACTCTCTTACCTTTGAATAAAGAAGTGAGTATTTAAAACATTTTTATAGCATTTAAATGTTAGGGATGTAGATCGCGAGTTTCACCGAAAAGAGTGTTACGATTTTTCATATTTAACCTATTAAGATATAATCGATAGTAGTACAATACAATAGTCTCTCTCCATCTTTATAATATGTACCTCCAAATTTGTCAAAGTGACATCAGATGGTCTTGTAACCTCTGGTGTTCTGCCTACCCCATAAGGTATGCAGGCGTGACATTATGTATGTACGATAGTATTGCTCATTTGCATATATTAAAATGAAAGACCAAAAATTTTCATCATGCTCATTTTAACTCTTAAAACCTAATAGTTTTTATATAATAAACGTGAACAAACGCTCAAAATTGAGAAAAAATGCAAGAACATGACTTCGTATTTTTCAGATTTAACCCAGTAAATCAATACGAATTGATTAAAAAAAAATACTTTTTGTAACACTGAAAGAACCATATAGTCGTGTACTTTTTTTGTACCTTTACAAACAAAGTCTTCTATATTAAAGCCCTAAGATCTAGATAAGTTTTACATAGATTCTCCATAGAAAAATGTATGAAAAATCACGCGCATCCCGAGCGTAAGATTTAGTACTCTCATCGCCAGTGCGCTTTTGGAATTCAAAGCGACACCACGCGTGTTTGATGCACCAGCAAAATTACGTGTTGTGAAAAATAAAATGCTTAGGTAAATAAAATAAACTTACTCTAAGGCTATTTTACCAACAGACAGTCGTTTATTTCCAAAAATTTATGTTTGTTGCAAAAAATTTTGGAACTGCGGTCGCGTGAAATCGATGTCGCTCGATTTCACGCGACCGCAGTTCTAGACCCTTCTAGACCCTTAAGTCTATTCGTTGTTTTTCTAAGAACAAATAGATAAAATAGTTATACATACATACACAACGTCACGCGTGTCTCCCTTATGGGGTAGGCAGAACACCAGATGTCTATAAAACCATCAGATGTCACTTTTGACAAAATTTGGAGGTATTATAATGATGGATAGAGACTACTGCAGTGAGACGTAGTCAGCCTATCGCCCACAAAAACGTCAATTGTCAAAACGTCAAAAACAACTGACTTTTACAGTATGCCTGGGAAGAGAAGCAGCTGGTACATTCTTTGCTTTTCTTTCACTCCCAGTCCAGCATATTTACATATTTCACTAATTAAGTAAAAATATACCTAAATGTAGAAATGGGACCCTTGTTGCTGGCTAGAAACTATCTTCTTTATAAGAGTGTCTATCCCAAGAAATGGGAAGGCAGGCACTGGCTCAGGGCTCATCAATGTATGCAATGACTCTATGTAAGAGCGCAATATAGGGATATAATGAATATTGAAATGGTCTTCTATTAGATGTCAAATTATTATCTTCAAAGTATAATTTAAATATTGTTTTTCAGAATCTACTCATATGGGCTGAGACAGACGATAAACTGACAGTATCGACGTTAGACCAGCGCTATGTGGTGTGCCCGGCATACGCCAGGGACGTATACTTGGTCCAAACGCTCAGAAAGTATAGAGAGATGAAGGCAAGCTCTCACATCATTGTGTTCACGGATACAAAGAAGTTAGTTCAATTTTTATTAATGATATTAATTAATAATATTTCGTCATAAGCGATCGTCCTAGGTTCGTACGTCAGGGAACAGGTAAAAATCACTGAGACGAAGCAAAAAGGCGGTTTATGATTTTGCCCTGTATGTATGTATGTGGGTGTGGATGTTCATCTTTTCCCTCATAACTTCTAAACTAGTTATCATAATTGGACATATGAGGTGTCGTTGGAAGCGTCTTGATTGTCCTATGGTTACAAGATACATGACGTCAAGTTAAATATAGTACAGCGCCCTACTCTATAACCCCTCAACAGATGCAGGTCCAATAAAAAGTAACCCTATATATCTATACTAATATATAAAGCTGAAGAGTCTGTTTTTTTGTTTGTTTGCTAATCTCAGAAACTACAAGTTTGATTTGAAAAATTCTTTTTGCATTTGATAGCCCAATTCTTGAGGAAGGTTATAGGCTATATTTTATCCCGAAATTCCCACGGGATCAAAAGTTACGCGGGTAAAACCGCGCGCGGTGGCTAGTGTATTCATAGTCTAGGTTCTCCCCTAGTTCGCTACATGGTATCTCATAACACAAGCTTCGCTTACTTCGTGGCCATGGAGTTGGTGTGATTGTCTGGGGATTTTATTTTATTACGAGCGTTTGCCCGCGACTTCGTACACGCATAAACGCAAAAGTCCTATTTTGCGTTCCTGTGGGAATTCCGGGAATTCCTTCCATTATACAAACAGACACTTATTGAGGAATCTTTATACCAAGTATCACATCCGTGCACTTAAGGAAAAATATTTTTTCATACAAACTAAAACATCTTATATTTCCCGTTCCCGTGGAAATTTCGGGAATTCCTTTCATAACACAACCAGCCACACATTGAAAAACCTTTACACTAAGTTTCACATTGGTGCACTCAAGGAATAAGATTTTTCATACAAACTAAAAAGCCCTATATTTCCCGTTCCCGTGGGAATTTCGGGAATTCCTTCCTTAGTGCACCTCTACATGATACATAAAGAATGTATGTTCCAAATTTCAGCTCTCTACGCCCAGTAGTTACGGCTGTACGTTGTCTGTCAGTCACTCAGTCAGTAACGGAACAGTTATATATAGGTATATTGATTTCGTTTATTGACTTCCAGAGAATGCCAAGTAATATCAATGATGCTAAACGCAATTGGCATGGACAACGTCTGCCTCCACGGCTTCATGAGACAGCGCGAGCGGGCGGCCGCTCTCACACAATTTAGAAGCAATCTGAAATGTACATTGGTGGCTACGGATGTGGCGGCGAGAGGGCTGGACATACCGACAGTTGATCTGGTGGTCAATCACAAGCTACCTTTGGAGACCAAGGAGTATATTCATCGGTGAGTTTTGGGTTAGGAATTAAGTTCTATTTAGAAATAAACTAAAAGAAAAATTGAGTTAATTTCCAGGAAGAACTCTAATTGTCGAACCAATAATCTTGGTTTTATTCAAAACTAGGAGGTTCACGCGCTTTTATTAGCGCAATTTCCAATCCTGAAGAAACATCGCGATAAATATAATGAGGTTTCGAAAACAAACGAGGAACTTGACATATTCATGACAAGGCATGTTTCATTAGATTTTCGGCGAAGCGTATCCTCTGCTGAGCTTTCTGGGAACATTTAATATTATATAATTTAATTTATTTTTGTCTATTCTATTTATTAATTGTTGCACTTTATTTGTATTTTATTGTAATTCTTTATCAGTGTTTACGTATCATGTAAATGTAAGTGTGTGTACACCCTGTTGGGTTATAATTTAGTTTAATTCCTTTGTTTTTCACTCTTTTCTGTCTATGCCTAATTGTAACCTGTTGTGTATACCTACCTAAATAAAAAAAAAAAACGCATATGTACTATTGCAGACTGTACACTATCACTATGCCAAATTTCATCCAGATCGATTGAGGAACAAACATCTATATGTTATTATTAACTTAACTTTATTATAATTGTGACCCGTTTTGTGCATCTTTGAATAATTAAATATACATCCAAATTTTCACATTTATAATATAAGTAAGAAGTAAGATAAACATTCATGATTTAACGCCTAATAGCTGAGTTCATCTCGTAAATATTCAATCCAACCGGAATTTTCCCAACCTTCGTGCAAAAGGCAATGTTTTTACCGCTCCATAAGCCGCTGCCTTATCACGTAACTTGCAAGAGCAAAGCGATGGCATGAATTGCGCAAGATTTGCTAAAAAATAACTAATTCGTATTACGTTACAGCAAAAACAAAGCCATAGCAATCCGACGACTGTGCTGCCTCTATCGTACAATCGATGTACTAAAAGTGCATATAATCCCTTTGACTTTCATACTTTTCCTGTGTACTTTTCTGCGAAATTTTAAAAGCAAACATCTGTTTCACATTTTATTAGTTTCTTTTTTAGCTACCAAATTGTTTTTGGCGCTAGTATCGTAGCAATAAATGCATTCTGCGATCAACGAACGATTGAACAGCTATCGCTTACATAATACGATGTAAAGTAATGAATCGCGCGTCTATGGCGTGATGACTGCGCCATTATAGCTGATCGCTAATATTTACGTGATAAGGCAGCCGGTCGTCAAAAGTTACCTTTTCTCAAACATGCTTGGGAGGAGCATTATTTCGACAACCTTCTTCGAGATAAATCGAACTTGCTGTACTGGTCGAGCAGCGGCCGGCAATAGTTGTATGAAAATACATATCTGTCGTGTTTAGCGGCCAAATAAATTACTATGTAAGATCATATTGGTATCGTAATTTAAAATGGAACGCTCTTCTACTCCGCAACATAGCGACCGAAGAGGTAACTTATTAAAGGTTTAATTTAAATTTCGAACTGGCTTGCACGTAGAAAAAAAATACACGTTACACGTAAAATTAACGAAAGCATCTTATCCCGATCATCGACTTCCCATCAAAACTTTGAAATTCAGCCGGATACACTAGTATACAACAAACTTCAACCTCGTATTATCTCAAACCAACATAATACCCGGAAAACCCACATAAAATTTTAAGATTTGTACATTCAATCGTTGTATTTTCAAATAAAAGTTCTGAATTGTACTACTTATTTTAATTTCCGCGCATTATTTGAGAATAGTACTATACAAGCCTTGGCCGCAACTAGGCATTGATGGACTTACGTATGTGTGTTCACACTTTCGTCAATCAATGCCTCCATTGCCGGCCGCTGCAGTAAATGAATCATGTGACCCATTTTGCTCATAAATATATAAAGCTGAAGAGTTTGTTTGTTTGAACGCGCTAATCTCAGAAACTACAAGTAGGATTTGAAAAATTATTTTTGCATTTGATAGCCCAACTCTTGAGGAAGGTCATAGGCTATATTTTATCCCAAAATTCCCACGGGATCAAAAGTTACGCGGGTTGAACCGCGCGCGGTGGCTAGTATAATATAATTACGGGAAGAGTGTTCACTTCTAATACAGGTCTGCGTACCTAAAAGGAGTGTCCTTCAATATATTTTGTAAATGAAATTTGCCAATAAAGAAATTTTGAATTTTGAATTTTGAAACTTTAAGGTCTATCGCGTATAATGCACTAAGGACAATTTAGATACTGTACGAATTCTGTACTCAGTAAATGTCAGTGTCGAATGAAGTAATAACAAGTTCGTCACCAAGGAAACCTATCTTCAAGCGAATTTCGACCTACTAGCATTTAGACGGTTTGCCAAAATAACCAACAAGTCATGATTCAGGTGGTTCGATGGTACTATAATTAACCTATTAATATTTTAAATGTGAAATTTTGTATGTATGGATGTTTGTTACAAAACTATGTTCTATGACTTATGAAACTATGGATTTTTATGAAACTTTACTATACTTGCACATAAGAATAAGACAGGCTACAATTTACAAAGACATTGGATAAATACTTGTCAAGCACACGAAGTCGCGGGCACCAGAGCTAGTATTTAAATAAGTTGACGACCGGCTGGTGTAGCGGTAACATAAAATGCCTTCTATGCCAGAGGTCCTGGGTTCGAATCCCGGCGGCGACGGATATTTGTGTGATGAACACAGATATTAGTCGTCAAGTCATGGATGTTTATATATTTAAGTTTATTCTAATAAATAATATGTATTTATTCAATTGTATGTTTATATATTTCTTAAGTATATCAGTTATCTAGTATCCATAACACAAGTTCTTTAAGAAACTTAATTTGGGCTAGATAATGTTGTGTGAGTGTCAGAAATATTTATTTTATTATTTATTTGTCTGTTACAGAGTAGGACGCACCGCTCGCGCGGGTCGCTCCGGCTTGGCGATATCGCTGATCACTCCGTACGATATTTTACGTCTGGGTGAAATCGAGGAGAAGATTAACACAAAGCTAAGCGAATATAAGATTGACGGTAAGTGAAAACAGATTTTAAACTTAAGTGATTAAAACACATAATGATAATACAGGGTGACTGGTGGGTCACTTACGAAATTTGAAAGAGAAAAAGTAAAATAATAAATAAATATTAATGAAGTCGTCGTGGCGCCGCGGTTACTGTGTGTATCATACGATATCACAGGTTAAGCAACGTTCGGCGCGGTCGGTACTTGGATGGGTGACCGCCGACCATTCATTTCTCACGACAACTTCCGTGCTTCGGAGGGCACGTTAAGCAGTCGGTCCCGGGTGCTGTTTACCTTTATACAGTAGTCGTTAGGGTTTGTCAGAAGCCATTTTGGCACCCTGAAAATTATGGCATCCACCACCCAGCACTGGGCCAGCTTGGTGGATTATGGCCTATACCTCCTCGTCACCCAGGGGAGAGACTCATGCCCTGCACTGGGCTCATTACAAAGAGTTGTGATGATGATGAATGCAATAGATACATAGCGGGTGGTATTGTGCGTGTGGCGGGAACACTGCTGTGTGCGTGTTGACTGAGGCAGCGCGTCGGGAACTGTGTAATAATGTCTCTTTATTTATTTATAGGGATTTCAGCCGGGCTAGCATGCGACTATCGAGAAAGACGCGAAACGACTAGATAAATCTTATTTTATTATTTTGTCCTAAAATGTTAGCTACCATGCGCATACCAAAATATATAGATTTACTTGTTTCGATACCATGATTAAGCCCACAGAACCAAAGCTGCCATATTTTAAGAAAATATTGATATAAAGGCCGATTTGTCGTTGGCGATAGTCGCATGCTAGCCCCGCTGGTGGAAAATTAAATACCTACTTTAATTACATAATTATGATCAGAATCGAGTTCAGAGTGCTCTCCTTTAGTATCTAAAATTTGTCACCAGTCACCCTGCATATGTTTTTATATTTTAGGTTCCCCCCTAGTAGGCTACTTGGTATCTCATAACACAAGCTATGCTTACTTTAGAGCCGCGTAGTTGGTGTGATTGTCTGGGGCTTTTTTATTTTGGCCTATTCGCACGGCTACGTGTTTAAATACATATTGCTGTTTTGACTCATTTTTAACCAGAGATGCGATTTATTTGAAATACTTCTATTTAAAATGCAAAATACCTATTTTGTATTTTGCATTTAAATGCCTTTTAGTAAAAACATTTTGTATTTTATTTGAAATACCTTTCATTATGTATTTGTATTTTTTATATTCATTTCAAAATACAAAATACTTTGTGATTAAGTTAAAGTGAGTGTATTATTATTATTCATAATATAACAGAACTTATTAATACGCGTACTAATAAATATGACAAAAATGTCATGCATAAGGCGCTATGGTATTAGACATTTCTGTTCGGTTCGGCATTGTGTCTCTATTTCTCATGATAAATACCTTAAATAAATAAAAATTTCTGAGACTTGGTCAAAGGGTATTTTATTTTGAAAAAGTATTTTGAAAATACCTATTTTGCACTTAGCATTTGAAATACAAAATACAAACGTATTTTATTTTGAAAATACCTATATTATTTTGTATTTAAATGCTTTTAAAAACTTTTTGTACCTCTCTGTTTTTAACAGTGTTTTTGTCTCAACTTTCAGACGACGAAGCCGTGAAAGTATTCACGACAGTGAGCGTGACTCGGCGCGAACAAGAAGCGCAGTTAGACAACGAAGAGTTTGAGACCAGGAAGAGGAACTACAGGATCAAGCGATGGCATCA